>JBCEWC010000052.1:0-92613 GCA_038996855.1 Solanum aculeatissimum | reverse complement strand
GTAACCTGGATGAGGAAGTGTACATGGCACAACCTCCAGGTTTTACCAGTGATGACAAACCAACACATATATGTCGTTTGCGCAAGGCGATCTATGGCTTGAAACAGGCTCCTCGGGCATGGTACAATGCCCTCACGGGTTATCTTTCATCCATAGGCTTTGTTAAGACAAAATCAGATGCCTCACTTTTTGTTAGACATGTTCCAGATGACACGTTATTCATTCTTGTCTATGTCGATGACATTATTGTCACTGGGAGCAACACTTTCAGTGTTAATCAGGTTATCAGTTCCCTTGCTTCTCGGTTCTCTATTAAAGATTTAGGTGAACTTCACTACTTTCTCGGTGTTGAAGTGATACGCAGATCTGGCGGTTTAATTCTCACCCAAGCAAACTATGTGAATGAGATTTTAAATGATGAGCTAATGAGCGACTGCAAGAGTGTCAAAACACCAATGAGTGCCTCTGAGTTACTGATCTTATCTGATGGCACTCACCTCACTGATGCCACACGCTATCGTCGAGTCTTGGGCAGACTCCAATACTTATCTTTCACCAGACCAGACATAGCCTATGCAGTCAACAAGTTGTCTCAATTCATGCACGCACCATCAGATCTTCATTGGAAAGCTGTGAAACGTGTCCTTCGATACCTGCGTGGTACCATTCAACTCGGCCTACGTGTTACTCCCATTGATGACTTCAATCTACATGTGTACTCTGATGCGGATTGGGGTGGGGACATCACTGACAGAGTTTCTACATCTGGTTACATCCTATTCCTTGGTCACAATCCGATTAGCTGGTCTTCAAAGAAGCAAAACACTGTCTCACGCTCCTCCACCGAGTCTGAGTACAGGGCGGTGGCTAATGCCCTTTCTGAAACCTTATGGGTCACCAATCTCCTAAATGAGCTGCGATTTCCAGTACATCAGTTACCGACCATATATTGTGACAATCTTGGAGCCACATTCCTGAGTAAGAATCCTGTCCTCCATAGTCGTGTGAAGCATGCTGCAGTGGACTTTCACTTTGTTCGCCACCATGTTGATATCAAAAGGATTCGTGTTGTTCATGTTCATGGTGCCGACCAAATAGCCGATACTCTCACCAAGGCACTTCCTACGCCTGCATTTGAGAATAATTTGTTCAAGTTAGGCTTACTGACCCATCGTCTAACTTGAGGGGGCGTATTGGAACATCACAAGTAATAAGTAGTAGCAGTCCTTGTTTAATTAGGATACTTTAATTTTCAGGATTCCTTGTCTATTTATATTACCTTAGTTTAGTTCGTTTAGGAGTCTTTCCTTTGTAACTCTATTTAAACTCTTTTCTACTTCATTAATAAGACAACGCAGATTCTGTCCTTACAGTATTAGGGTAGAAGATTAATAGGCCTGTAGGGATAAGTTAGTAAAATTAATCGTGTGTATGTTGTGTAAAACAATACACTAACTTATGATCGGAACTTTTTTTATGGAACTTTTTTATTTTCCTCATGATAATGATTTTTTAAATTTTCCTTAAAAATATTGTTGCCAAATAAGGTTTGGAAAATCATTTTCAAATTGCCAACTTGCACATGAAAAGCTGTCAATGTTCCAAATTGTCAACTTGCCTGTGAATAGAGGCATTCTTTTATGAAAGAAAAAAAACTACAAATTTATGCCTTCTTTTATGAAGATATTGACTTGTAGACAACCTACTCCAAAAGTAAAAGTATATCTATCTATTTCTCTATCTAATATTAAAAATAAAAAAATCACCTAAATATTTAAATTTAACGACATGTCTCGAGTTCGAACGTTGAGCGTGAAATTGTGTTGGACTTTTCGACACAGTACAGACAGTCCAATGTTCCAATAAATTATTGTTTTTTGTCTTGAGAGAAATGCATGTAATTACATCAACTATAATCACCATAACAATAATTTAAAACAATGAGAGGTCTCGAGTTCGAACCTTGAATATGAAATTGTGTTGGACTTTTCGACGCAATACAGATAGTCCGATTTTCCAAAATGTTATTGCTTTTTGTCTTGAGACAAATGCATGTAACTACATCAACTATAATCACCCTAACAATAATTTAAAACAATGAGAGGTCTCGAGTTCAAATCTTGAATATGAAATTGTGTTGGACTGTTCGACACAATACAAACAGTTCAATGTTCCAATAAGTCATTGCATTTTTGTCTTGAGACAAATGCATGTAACTGCATCAACTATAATCACCATAACGATAATTTAAAATAACGAGAGGTCTCGAGTTCGAACCTTGAATATGAAATTGTGTTGGACTTTTCGACGTAATACAGATAGTCCAATGTTCCAATATGTTATTGCTTTTTGTCTTGAGACAAATGCATGTAACTACATCAACTGTAATCACCATAACAATAATTTAAAACAGCTCTAGATAAAAATTTTATGTTCTGTAGCAATAAACAACAAGATATATACTAGCTAAGGTGTAAAAATTCTCATTACAAACAACAAGAAAAGGGGACAATGAATGTTCAAAGAAGCTAAATTTAGCTACACAAGAAAGGGGTATGAAGTTGGAGAACAGTATACATAATTGATTCTTCAAGAACATCATCTGTGATTTGAGTAAGAATATCTTCAGTGTCATCTCGTATATCGAGCCATGAACCAGGTTTTGACAAATCAATCTCAACATAATCATTCAATGTAGGTTGTTCCATCAATGGAACAAGGTGTTGTCTCACTTCATTCATGACCTTTTCCAGTAGATGTGTTTCCGGTGGAAAGGACAAGATTTTGGGTTGAAAGAACGATAGCCACGGAGGAAATCTGAAGTGAAAATCATATGCTTCTAGTAGAACTTCATATGTGTAGTCCATCAAGAGTTTAGGCTCAGAATGACATTGAAGAGCTAATGTCTCTAGTTCATCGGATAGCATTGCATCGAGCATTTGCTCTGAAAGATGCCTATTTAGCCAAAGTTCTTCCCAATTCAAGTGAAGAGTGTGCAAACTTGACTGAATGTAAGAACGAAGGGCATCTGGTTCAGCGCGATTCAGTATGGCATTTTCAGTGGATTCTTTGTTCAAGCATCCCTCAAAGTCAATACGACGACGTGGTTGTAATATAGTGTCAGCTGCAAATGAACATGAAGTTTTGTGACTTTGGTGTTATAGTGGATAAAGTTAAGTGACTAAAAGTGCAACCTGGTGGACTAAAATTCACGCTATGCACAGTATCCACGGATGGGATTGACCACAAGGGTCTTGGTCTATTTTATGCAGCCTTACCATATATTTCTACAAGAGATTATTCCCACGGATTGAACCTGTGACATCTTGGTCACATGACAACAACTTTACTAGCTACGTCAAGGCTCTCTTCATATAGTTTAGTGACTATACGTGAAATTAACTAGAAGATTTTGTGTTACTTACATTGTGGATTTCTTGAAGGGCTGGTTAGATCATCAGCGAAAACTGGTTCGAGGACTGACACTGGACTTGGGTGGTCTCCTCTATCCATAATGCTGTCAACAACCCTCAATTTGTAAATGCTATATGGACTCGATGATGAAACATCTGTTGATGAACCAGGAGACCAAACTTCTGACGGTGAAGCCTAAATAGGATGGTGCAACAGGATTAAGGCTTTTACGAAAGTAAACAGAAAACAAGTAATATGGAAACATTTTTCGCAATATTTCTGTGTCACGTTAGTGGGAGAGGATGCAGAACTTACCATCATTGAGCTATTGATATGCTGGCAATCCTTGTGTCTTTGAGGACTTTGAAAACCAGTAACTATTGGTTCACGGGGCAATTCTGCAATACTTTTATCTGCAAGAAATGAATCTTAACAACTTAAAATTCTATGTGCATATGAAGACCAAAGAATTCTCAAGTAAATGGAACGGAAACATACCGTTGTAACTCGTTTGTTCAGGATTACTCTCACAATCCTGTTTTGAACTATGGTTAAACAGACGATCATGCTCAGGCGAGGAAAGAATCCTTTCCAATGTTCTTGAGGGTTGTGTGCTCATCACAGCTTCACCTGTAGTATTGACAAAATTCAATCTTTGAGAAAGATGTCTCTTTGCCACCGTAGATATATCCAGTTCCCGTTTCTTGGTGTAGCTTATGGTAGACGCATCCAACTTTTTACGCACTTTTTCAGTCAGAAATGAGACTTTAGGTGCTTCACTTGTGGATTTTTGTTTATTCTCTGTCTCATTCTTGCTGTTGGACTCGGTGAACGAGTTACTGGATTGTGCAATAGTAAGGCATGAACTTCCACTTTCATTACCAACTTCTAAGTTCTGCCTATCGCTAAGCTTATGTAAAGTACTTCCTACTGAAACTAAATGCTTCTCTTTCCATTTTTCTCCCATTGCATATTTCAGTTTCCTCTTGATATCTTTGAGAGAAAAGTTCTTTCGCTGCACATTTTCCCCTTTAGTACTTGTGCTATGATGAGACGGCATAGACGAGCAATAGCAGGCAACATTTTCAGAACATCGAACAGTTCTAGGAATCGGCTTCAGAACAACTATTTTATTTGAAGGCCGAGAGCTGGAACTTTCTTCGGATGCAGATTGATGATGCTTGTGTTCACTCTTCGAAATGGCACAGTCTGGTAGTTTGTTACTCATGAAGGCCTTGATTGACTCTCTTGCCATTTGTATGTTTTGCATGTTCCGGATTTGCTTTGCTAAGAGCGAATTCGGATCTTGTAAGAGTTTTAGAAACAAATCTCCATTTGAATTTAACATCTCTAATGCATTGGAAAACTGTTCAGACTCATAGCTCACACTACCTTTGCTGATATACTTCCGGTCTATGAACATCTGATCGATGAATACTTTGGCACTCGTCTGAAGTACTTGTAAACTGATCTCATCAAGCTGATCATTCTTAATACTCCTCCTCCGTGAATCTCCGTTTTCTTGATGAATCTGACTGCCAATAACTTCTAATATGGATGCCAATTTTAACTTATGAATAGACATTTCTGCTGAACCAGAAGCCTGTTGAATATCCCCGGTCTCTGTATCCTTCCAATCGTATACAGGCGACTGATTCTTACAGCTCTTCTTTGATGATGGCTTGTATTTACTTATCATATGATCAAATAATCCATCATCTACTTCTCTGTGCTGCTCATTTCGGGCTATGATTTGAGTGCCCTTTTGCATATCACCGGAAACTTCTTCTTCAATGGAAGTCTTTGTCCTTTTATCACCCGTACGAATTCCTACAGCTTCCACTTCAGCTCCATCCTGAGACAAACAACTCTCAAGTCATTATCTTTACTCAAAAGTTGCACTGGCAATGTACTTCTACGGAGAAGCCAACCAGAATAATTCCTACAGGCAGTCGCGGAGTCAAGAATTTTAACAAGGAAACTCAAGAAAGTCAAGAATGCTGCAGCTTTACTCCATTTTGCACAGTATACTTTCCGACAAATGGGATTCAATCGAATCCCCTTCATTACATGTAACTCCGCCCCTGCCTATAGGGTCATTACCTTATCTACAAGGATATCGGAACAAATATTTCTTCCTTAAGAGTTAAAAAACTAATTGTCTTATGACTACACTTCAAATTCACCTTGACAAATAATTCTTTCCATGCACAAAACAACAATTATTACTCCAAAATTTCAAGTTCTAGTATTCTGAGTGAGTCCGAGTCCTCCAAAAGTAGTGCAATTTCTAAGGATCTGACACCAGTACAACAATGTTTTTGTAAAGTTCGAGCAACATAAAATGTGCACTAGAATCAACTCCCCAAATTTCTGTCAAAAGTAACTTATTCTTGCTATAAACTTACCTCAAAACAATATGATTGGTCACTGCAGTAAGTTAAAGCATCAATCTTTCTTGGACTTTTGCCTGCAGAAGAGTAAAACAAAGATCAAAAACCCCATTATTGATTAATATCAGTGAAGAAATCTAATTTTTCAGACAAATTACAATAAGAAAAGTTCAATCATATCAGTAAATATAATCTCTATATCAGCATCATTTGTGCACAACAACAACATTGCGGAATTACTACCGCTTTTATGGAGGTAGAGAGACTGTTTCCTATTAAAGAACTGTTAGCACATACCTATAACATTCTTAGTTGCAGCCTTCCCATTTGAAAGCAGCTTCTGTTTCCTCTGGTTTTGAC
Source organism: Solanum aculeatissimum (assembly GCA_038996855.1). Classification (NCBI taxonomy): domain Eukaryota; kingdom Viridiplantae; phylum Streptophyta; class Magnoliopsida; order Solanales; family Solanaceae; genus Solanum; species Solanum aculeatissimum. The sequence goes on along the minus strand of JBCEWC010000052.1, from coordinate 86,446 downwards.
CAAAATAAAGGCTGTTAATCAATCCCCACATACAATTAAGCTGACTCTTCTCAATCTGCTGTAGATTTCTTGATGATCTCTTCTTCTCCATCACAAATAAACACTTCTCTCTAGTCTGAAATTTTGGAATACAAAATCAAGAAAGCATAAAGTTTCTAACTTTCTTCACAAACATGAGAACTACAATACAATTCTTGATTTGTAGAGTTACTCAGTACCTGTACTAGTGCGAGATAACTAATTAGTCGAACTGCACGCAAGCTGAACCAGACACCATAATTCTTCTCAAATGTGTTAATCTTCAAGAAAGTTTTGTGAAGAGTGAGAGACAAAAGTAGCATCAAATGAGGAGGAAATTGAGATTTTTTGTTTGTTTTGCATTAAACAAAATGATGTTGACTAATGTTATACTACCAAAATATACAACTACATATTGTTTTTGTCTCAACCACTACCCATGAATTCCTTTAAAACACTATCTTATCATTAAATAAAATTAACAGTATCAACATTATTGTTTAGTGTACTATTAATATTCTAATTACCTGTTCTTGTCTTTTAATTCAGTGTCAGACTATAGAGTACAAATTACATAAGTTCATGTCTGTTTACTGTTGAAAAAACCACTGAATCAGAAATTCACAAACTGTGTTCTAAGTGAAATTATATTTCAAGATTCTATCCTCGTAAGTCGTGCTGAGATGGTTGAGATCCTTTCGCACTAAAGTAAAAAAGAATCTTGTTAAGAGTCATGTTGTTCAGACTATTCAAAAATGTCAACAGGTGCATGTCGAATTCTCCAAAAGTAAGTATATTTTTAAAGAATCTGATATGAGTGAAACATTAAAAGTGAAGTACTATCTTTTTTTAGGATCTAATACAAATATGATAACTATTTTGGAGAGTCGGAGCAACATATATCGAGAGTTTAGGATTTAATTCGATCTCAATACAAATATTCAACATGGATCAAAAAATAAAAAAATTAATTCAAGTTTTGTTTTTTTAATATTTTTTTTCCTTGGGTTCTGCAGAATTTAGGTAGAAAGTTACTTGTCCTTATTGTAGCCGCTGGTTGTATGACTTATGTAATAACTGATGCTCACAATATTTTAATTCATCAAAATATTTGCTACTATATATAAGCCGTTTCAAGGAGACACGTCATGATCGACATATTTGCTTAACCAGATAGTTATCAATTAATATATTTGCTTTAATTGTATGATTTTACAATATTATTTCTGTTAGTTATTTTTTCAATTGCTTAAATTATGATTTTACAATATTACCCCTAATAAAAAAAATTCTTAAAGATTATTGTTGATTGACATGTCTATTTCAATTGTTTGATTTTACTATGTAATTTCTATTAATTATTTTTTCAGCTACTTCAGCTATGAATTAAATTATTTTTCCTTAAAGACGGCTGACGATTGACATGTGTGCTTCAACTGCTTAATTTTACAATATTATCCAATTGCTTCAATTATTAACAATTTAAAATATTTAAAAAATAAATCAAAATTTTGATTGATTCAAAATTTTATATGTGCAACATATAGAACATAATTAGTATATATTATTTAAAAAGCACATAATATGTGTTATAAGTTACAATAATTAATAACATGTCGATCGCAACGTGCTTGCTTCAAGCGACTTATATATAATAATAAAATTAAATTAAAAAAATTTATTTATCTAATTTGAAATATATATACAATTTTGTGGCTTGATCATCTTCAATAATAAGGAGGGGACAAAAAAGATTTTCCAAATAACACTTAATTCATATTCCTTTACCAACCAGCAATTTTTAATTATTGAGTATCTAATCAATCAAATATATTAAAATACTTTCTTTTTCATAATATAACTTCCACATATTATATGCATGAATTTCTCAATATTTAAAAAAAAAAAATTTAAAATAAAATAAATTGGTTTCTTGAAAATTAGTCAAATGTCGGTTAGTAAAGAGATGTAAAACTTTTTTTGGTAAACATTTTTATTTTTTTGTAATTGTTTTTATTATATAGTACAGGAATATCACTATTCATTTACTTGTAGGGGTGGTTATGGTACGATATTAATAATTTTGGTTCGATAATTTTGATTTTTTAAAATTATTATTATAATAATAACAAAATATTTAGTGAAATTTTATAAGTGGGTTTGGGGAGGGTAAAATGTGTGTGAACCTTATCACTACCTCATAGAGATAAGTAAACATATATTAGTTAATTAGTTAACATAGCTATAGTTTAATTAATTACGATTCGTGGCAAATATCTAGTTGCCTGGATCAAAATGGGTTGGATCAAAATAGGTTAGAAAGCGGGTCAAGACCCAACCCGATCCAATTTTTGCTAAGTTTTACTTACTTTATTTGTTTTTTTTAATATTTTAGTACTTAAGTAAATTATATTTTTCTTTATTTGGACTATATAAAACATATCAAACTAAAAAAAGTGTTTTACAAATATTTTGACAAGATTTCTCTCGAGTCAATTCGGGTTGAATATCAACCCAACTTTAAAAGGGTTGAATTGGATTGGGTTGAGATGGGTTGAACTAATAAATGAACGGGTTATTAATCCGTCCAAACTTCAACGGGTTGGATGAGTTGAACGGGTTGAATTTAATTTTGTCGCAAAAAGAATAAAATAAAAAAAATTGTACTGATACTATTTTATATATTTGCTAATATTCTAATCTATACTATATTAAAAGTGTGAAGACCTTTAGAAATGTTGTTTGAACTTTTTGCCCTTCATTAAAAGACTGTTCTTTAGACAAAATCGTCTTTTCACCATTTAAAAAAAAACTTATTTAATTATATTTATAATATTGACTTTTAAAATATATGAAAATAAATTATAAAATAAGGACTTCTAACCGTAAAAAGATTCATAAATTTTCCTTTAATAAACTTTAATTTTTCCTTATTTGAATCAAGAAAATGCTCTAGAGCTGCTAAAGATTATTCTAATTTACCATGGTATATAAGACTTTTATAAATAAATAATTTAGCAAAATTACTTTTGTAGTGAATTATTTATCTTTTTATTACACGCTTTGATCACGCGCAAAGCGCGTACAACAAGACTAGTAATATATATAACTATATACCAAGATATAATATTTGTTATTTCAATATATTTTTTTTCTTACTATATATTAAATACCAAAAAAAATAAATCAAGTACCATACAAATGTTATAATATTAAAATCACACTGTAGAAAATTCAATTTCATTATGATAATTTAATATCTATTGTACCAAACACATTCATTGATCTCAAAATAAATATATGACTAATTTAATTTTTTAAATAGGTATAAACAATAAAGGCATATAAGTTGGTTAAAATTGTAATTACTTTCTTGAGATAAATAAATAATACTCCCTTCGTGTAATAATAGTTATTTATTATTAATTTGACATAAAAATTAAAAAATAATAAATGATAGAAATAATTCTACTAAATCGTCCTTATTAGATATAAATCATCTAAATATTAAAAAAATAAATATTACTGAATAAAGTAGACAAAAAATTTAAAAATTAATAATTAATTTTATAAATTGAACAAATGATATTAAATATTTTAAAATATTATAATGGACAAATAAAATAAACGGAGGAAGCAAGTGTGTGAGAGAGACATATTGTTCTCTCAATAAATACACAACGTGCCATTTAGAGTGGCCGGTAATCAATAATTGACTTTTAAAACGACAACGATAACATAATCAGTATAATCAGATAGAATTGAAGAAAAATAGAATATATGCTAATTTTATTTCTAACTCATAAAAAATAAAAAAAAAATTATTTCTAAATAATTTTTTTACTCAAATAACTCATAATAAAATATTTTTTTGAAAATAAACTAACAGACGCAAAGTAAACATATTGAATAATAACAAAATCATTAAATAGCATTAAAAAAAAGAAACAATAACAATAATAAAATAGCAAAGAATAATATGTATTGACGGAAATCGAACAACAAAAACTACAATATTAGTACCAATGCTATTTTCTTTGGTTTTCTATCCAGTGTCTGATATTCGCATTGGAGTTCAACTATTCCAGATTTGTATCGCGCAGGGTTCCATTTGGGGGAAATCACTCCCTAGTCCCTACCAAGGATTTTGATTTCCCATCTAGTGTTTAATACCTACATTGAAGTCCGTACCAAGGATTTTGGTTTCCCATCTGATGTTCGATATTCACATTAAAGCCCGACTATTCTGGATTTGTGCCGCAAGCACTCCCTATACCAAGGATTTGGGTCTCCCATTCAGTGTTCGATACACATATTGGAGCCCGATTTTATCGAATTCATGTCTCGTAGGGCTCCGTTTGGAATGAAGCACTCCCCAGTCCTGACTAAGAATTTGAGTTTCCCATCCAGTGTCCGATAATACCCACATTAGAGCCTGACTATTCAGGTATTCGTGTCACGTAGGATCCCATTTTGGTAAAAGCACTCCCTATCAAGGATTTTCTCAAGACTTAAACCTGATACCTCTGATATAAAAAAAATACAGCCTCATCCACTGTATCACATCCTGTAGTAGTACCAATGCTACTTGAACGCAGAAAGACAATACTCGACTACATACATACATTTCCAGAATTATTTATCTACACAATATAATTTTTTTTTAATAAAACAGTAGATGACATACCAATGGTGGATTACAAAAATGATATAGAACACATGACTTAATGAAAATTGTTTTATATCTATGCAAAATATGTCCAAATAACATAAATGGAGACACCATAGGATTCCAAAAATACAAAAAAGAGCAAATTGACATTAAAAAAATATGTAATTTCTAGACAATTTCTTACTGCTTCATCACTCCAATCTCAAAATCCATAAATTTTAAAGGTCCTTTTTTAATTTAATTTCAATAATTTGTTTTATTTGGAAACAAAACAAAACATTAAAGGGACCACATATTTTCCACTATAATATATACCAACTGTTACATTTATTGTTGTTTTTGACTCTTTCTTCTTATAAGTCTATTCCAAGTTTTTATGATTATGAACCTCTCCTACAACCACTACACTTTTTGTGTGTGTATTTATTTATTATTTATTCACTCAAAAAAATAATTAAAAAAAATAAATACTTCTAGTGTTTTCTTTACTTCACATGAAAAGTCATATGTTTATTATATTTATGAAAAAAAAGTAATCAAGAAGTTTACAACTTCAATATTAGGGTTTTAGTGTAGTTGCTGTGACCATTGTATTTTGATTGGGAGATCGAGTGAAATCTCTCAAGTGGGGTCTGAGGAGGGTAAAATATATGTAGATGATGATGTTTTCGAAAGACAAAAGATATTTTGATATAAGACATAAATATAATTTGTTGAGCAAATGTTGGTATATTTAATATTGTAATTCTACGAGTGAGATTTAGAGAGGCTAAAATGTATGCGCATTAGAATTGGTGCATAAATTTTCCAAGGTCATCTTCTTTGGAAAAATGATTATTTTGCAACTTATAATTCTTTTAAGATCATAATCTAAAAAATCATTTTGATCAAATAAAAAATCTAATGTGTATAATATAGGTAGTCGAATGTTGTCTTGTACGTCTTTTTATATTAGTAGTTGTGTTATTACTCGTGTATTTTCTTATCCTCGATGTTTGTTACTGTCAAATTTTTTTGGTACTTCGATTATCATATAACTATTGTTCCTCCTCTTTTTTTTTTCCAGAATGTTTTGGCATGTTTTTAAAAGAATTTTGTCATGAATTCTTCTCTCTTTTTTTCTGACTTGCTTTGAAGTGTTTTTCATTAAGTCGAGAGTTTATAAAAAACTACTTCTCTACTTCTCAAGAAGGAGTAAGGTATGCTTATGCTCTACTCTCCAATATGCCCCACTTGTGAGATTACGCTCATATACTGTTGTTATTGTTTGTTGAACAATATACAAGAAAATATTTCACCCGAATCTAATTTTGTTTATAGCATATTTTTCCAAGAGGCACTTTAAAAAATGACTAGAATTTGAGCTTATTTGGACATTTATAGTTATAGTCTGCTTAATTATGATTCATAGCTACATGTTAGAACGAAAAGAGCGGGAAGAGAGATTGGGTGAGAGAGGCGAGAGACGAGAAAGAGAATGAGTATATGTTGTATTCGTTCGATCATGTTGTATTCGTTCGATCATGTTGTATCATGAATATAATTTATTTGTATTAATAACTATGATTGTTCTATACGTATTCACTCAATACCAAGTGTATCAACAAATACAGTTTGTATCAACAAATCGAAGTAAAAATAGTATCCGAAAAAGTACACATTGACATTGAAAGCCCACACAGAAATTGAAGCTATTCAGTCCAATCATTTCTCTTTCTTTCAGGCCCAAACTGCTAAATTACTCAACCAAAATGTTCTTATCTATCAAGCCCAAAATACTAAATAGCCCAAGCATGTATATATTTTCTCAGGCCCAAATGTAAATGGCCCAAATGTTCATATCCATCAAGCCCAAAATGCTAAATAGCCCAACCATTTATCTCTTCCAAGGCCCAAATGCTCTTACCTACCAAGCCCAAAATGCACCATTGATATATCTTTCAGGACCAAATCTTCTTCCTTGACAAGCCCAAAAGGCTAAATAGGCCCAAATTTTAAACGTTACAAAGTGGTGCGCTTCTGTTCTAATTTATGTGACATATTTTAGATGATAGGTTTACATAAATCACATAGTGTAAAGAGTTACTTATCATTTTCTATTATTTTTTTCAATTTACAGAAAATTCTTAAAAAACATGACAATCTAGATACATTAATTCAGTAATTGGATACACTAATTTAGTTTCGGACACAAAAAATAAGATTTTTAAGTATCAACAGGTAATATTTAAAGCATGTTACATAAACATAGAGATAATTTAAGAATCAAAATTAATGTATTCGAATTAATGAATTCATGTATCTGGATTACTGAATTAATATATCCAAATGAAAAGAAGAAATTTTTGAGAATGAATGAGAATAATGGAAAATATGACAAATAAAGGAGCGTAATTTAGTAATTTTTTCATTTTGAATATCAAGATTCAAATAAAAAATTTTATCATATGTATTTTCGAATTATCAATTAGTATGACTTATCCTAATATTTTTTATACAATTTTTAGATATTTATATTTTTATTTCAAAAAACTTAAAAAATTTAATATTCAAATTTAGAGTCAAAATCAAACTTTTTTATTTTAAAAATCTAAACTATGCCATACAAATTTGGGATAATGAAAAAGTTTAACGATGTCACATAAATTTTTTTTTATAAAAAAATCTTAATTGTGCCACACAAATTTGTGTTTAGACAGTTAACTTCTAACGACGTCGTTTTGAACCATCCAAAAAATCTCCTCCTTAAACCCCTATCCTTTACACTGACACATTCAAAAACCTCTGAGCAAAACTCCGGTAACCGGAAAAGCCCCTCCGACCCATCTCCGGCGAACATGCCGTTCAGCCTTCTCTCTCCTCCACCTTTCTTTTCACTTCTCCACCACACCCCACCGCCCCTGCAATTCAAACCCTTCACTTCCCTCCACCATCTCCGCCTCAAGTACCCCACCACTCTCACCACCATTTCTGCCATCGGCGCCGACGGGAAGTACTACCCAAACCCCTCAGACGATGACCCACCTGAAGCACCAGAAGATTCGATGCATGGTGTGAACAAATTTCAGCAAATTCAACGGCAAGCAGCTAAAGCAAGAAAACAACAAGAGGAGCTTTTCAAGAAAGAACAGTCCATTTTTGTAAATGCATTAGCTGATGTTGAAGATGCACCTGATAATCCTCTTGCGAATGATAATGACGCTGGGGATGATTTGTTTGGTGAAATTGATAAAGCTATTGCCCTGAAAAGAAAAGAGTTTGTTAAACAGGGGCTTTTGAAGCCTAACCCCAAGAAATCAGCTTTAGTTGAGGCTGAACTTGAAGGTATAGATGAATTGTTGCCTGAAGAGGTTGTTGATTTGGAGGAAATTAATGAGCTTACTGGGTTAACAGAAATTTCGGAAGGCGAAGAAAGTGAAGAAGAAAGGTCTGATTTTGAGGTAAGTGATGATATGGTTAAAGCTGAATTTTCAGATTTATCTTCATTTGATATTGACTTCGATGAGTATGGTAAAGCGAAGCCAAGAATTGTAGAACCCAAGTTTAGAATGAGTTTAGCTGAGCTTTTAGATGAGAGTAGGGTAGTGCCAATATCAGTTTATGGAGATTTAGAGGTGGAAATTAGAGGTATACAGCATGATTCGCGGCTGGTTGAGAGTGGTGATTTGTTTGTATGTTGTGTTGGGATGAAAACTGATGGACATTTATATTTATCTGAGGCTGATAAGAGAGGGGCTGTTGCTGTTGTAGCTAGTAAAGAGATTGATATTGAGGAAACATTGGGGTGTAAAGCGTTAGTCATTGTGGAGGACACGAATGCAGTGCTTGCTGTTTTAGCTGCTTCGTTTTATAGGCATCCGTCTAAAAGTATGTCGGTGATTGGGATTGCAGGAACTAATGGAAAGACTACCACTTCTTACTTAATAAAGGCAATGTATGGAGCAATGGGGTTGAGGACGGGCATGTTGAGTACAGTAGGGTATTATATATATGGGGATAACAAGTTAGAGTCCCCTCATACAACCCCTGATGCAGTTTTGGTTCAGAAACTGATGGCAAAGATGGATCATAATGGGACTGAGGCTTTGGTAATGGAGACTTCTTCTCATGGATTGGCATTAGGCCGGTGTAATGAGGTTGATTTTGACATTGCAGTGTTTACTAACTTGACGCGGGATCATTTAGATTTTCATGGGACTGAGGAGGAGTATAGGGATGCTAAGGCTAAGCTGTTTGCTAGGATGGTGGACCCAGCACGGCACCGCAAGATTGTGAATATTGATGACCCTAATGCAGCTTTCTTTATAGCACAAGGAAACCCAGATGTTCCTGTTGTGACTTTTGCAATGGAGAATAAGAGTGCTGATGTTCATCCCTTAAAGTTTCAATTATCTCTCTTTGAGACTGAAGTGTTGGTCAACACACCTCAAGGCATATTGGAAATATCTTCTGGTTTGCTTGGAAGGCATAACATCTATAACATTCTTGCAGCAGTCGCTGTTGGAATTGCAGTTGGGGCACCTTTGGAGGACATTGTCAAAGGTATTGAAGAGGTTGATGCAGTCCCTGGTCGATGTGAACTGATTGATGAAGAACAGGCTTTCGGAGTAATTGTAGATTATGCTCACACCCCTGATGCTTTATCTAGACTACTGGATTACGTGAGAGAGCTTGGCCCTAGGAGAGTTATAACTGGTAAGCAATGAGCAACTTCTTCCTCCCTCTTCCATTTAGTAAGCGTGCATTTAAGTGCCCGTACTAAAACAGGAAGTCTCTGCTTTTCTCATGCATGCTTCTCTGCATAAAAACTTAGGTGGTGCAAATTTCCAAGCTTCATATTTGGAAACTCTTCATGTTCTTAGAACCGTGTTGTATTATAGACACACAAACACATGTAAATCTACATGCTTTATTCCTATTTGAAAAGAAAATGCAAGTGAATAGATCAAAGGCCTAGAAGTTATATGTATATTTTGTATGGCATTTTTTAGAAAAGTTAATCAAGTCCAACTTAGTTATTTTGTTGAAGGATTTTGACATATTTCAAGATTATGTGTATAAACCAAGCTGGGCTACAAAGTCAGAGATGTTCGCCTGCAGACGTTGCTAGCTACCCCTGGACACTACCTTGTCTTACCCTAAAGCATGAACCAAATTTGTTTTCACCATCGTCTGTCATCCCCTTTTATCCTTATTAGTATTTCTCATTGATGTTTTCAAATTTTCTTTTCCTTTTATCTATTATTTTTTACTAAAGTGTAGTACCTGTTTCTTTGCTTGAAGTTTTTGGTTGTGCTGGAGAGAGTGACCGAGGGAAGAGGCCCATAATGGCAAAGATAGCAACAGATAAAAGTGATGTGACGATTCTGACATCCGACAATCCAAAGACTGAGGATCCTTGTAAGTATCATAGCTTGAAGAAGATGTAACAGAGAAGGTTTCTGCAAATCATCATATTTGTGATTATTTGGTTGTCTTTCTCTTTTTCACTATAAGATCACATATCATTGAAATATGCGTTGGTAGTTGCCGATCTGTTCTTAGAAAAGTAGTCTCTTTCTGCTTCCTATCTGATATTACATGTGCTGCACTAAGCTGGATTTTGATCTCTCTCGTTTACTAGTTGTTTGTCTTCTTATCTGCTGTGGCATTGTCTATGCGCTCAATTCCGATTAGATTAGTGTTGATTTTGCTTTCTTCACAAGTTTGGGTGTCGAAACTGAAGCAATGTCATCTTATCTTCTATCAGTGGACATCTTGGATGATATGTTGGCTGGTGTAGGATGGACTATGCAGGACTACTTGAAACATGGAGAGAACGATTATTACCCCCCTCTCCCCAACGGCCATAGACTCTTCGTACATGATATCAGGCGTGTGGCTGTGCGTTGTGCCGTTGCCATGGGTGAGGAAGGTGATATAGTTGTAAGTTCCTTGTCTCCATTCTTCTTCACATGTCCTTGTTATTTGTTTTCAAAGGCTAAGCAATGGTACAGGCTACACAGCTTATATGGGTAAACCATATTCATAATAGAAGTCTCTTACTTGGCAATTCAATTTTATTTGTGTTGTTTAATCCAGTTCCTGCTAACCACACTGCAGGTGGTTGCTGGCAAAGGCCATGAAACATACCAAATAGAAGGTGAGAAGAAGGAATTTTTTGATGATCGAGAGGAATGTAGAGAAGCTTTACAGTATGTTGATGAACTTCACCAAGCTGGAATTGACACAAGTGAATTCCCATGGCGGTATGTACCTTTGTCTTCTGTCTCAATGTTGTAGTGTAGTTTTCAAACAGCTATTACACAATGACTACTTCTTGAGGTCTTCATCTAATCATTACAGTTTTTGTAGTAACAATTTGGTAGAAGCTAGAACGTTGTTGTTTGCGAGAACAATATTCTAGTTACTTGTATACTAGCAATATTCAAGCTAGAACAGTGTTGTTTTTACTTGTATGACTGGGCAAAAATAAGAGGAAGTTTCTATTGTTGCTGTTTGTGATAACAACATTCTAGTTCCTCTTTGTGAGCTAAAGATTAGAGAGTATTGTGTTAAGAGTCATTTCTCATGGCTAACACCACATACATACCCAATTGTTTTCGTCATAAAGGAAGGAAATGAAAAGGCTGGAGAATTGGAGTTTGAATGAAATTCTTTTATTTGTTAGGATGAGGCCAACTTTAATACTGGCTGTATAATTAACCCTCTTATCGCTATGCTGCTGTAGGTTACCAGAGAGTCACTGATACGGTTCCAGAAAGTGTATGTTAAGATCTTGACTGTGTGCTGACGGCAGAGAGACCATTGTGGAGTGCCCACTAAGCTTGAATCAACCTTGTAAGTTTCTATGCTTCCCACCCTTCTTCTCCCTTAACTTGAAAGCTACTTCATTTCGTTTTAGTTTTGATCTTTTTTCCTGAAATAGGAATTTAATGCCTTTCCTTTTGGGCAGATTAACACTTATGCCGCCATTACATGGTGATTTTCTAGAGAAACGGCAACACAACGCCCAAAGCAAACTCCAGTTTCGTAAGAACCTGTAGCCTGATTTTGACTGGGATCTCCATATCTAGAATGAAATTCATTAACGGCTTCACAGCTCTCCCACCCTTCATTGAATAATGTTTGTATAGGGAAGTACATAGAGATGAAGATTGTGCCAGATTAGGATTTCCTGTAATAGTGGAAGATCTTTCTTCAACAACTGCTATATGACAAAAAAGTTACACCCTTGTATTAGACACAGCCAACTACTGCCCCTGATGCATAAATTTGCATCTACTCTAGGCTATAGCACCCAATTGTCTGTTATATGTTCAAGTCTTGGTGGACTGAGTAATCCGGTACTTATGCAGGTGGGAGGTAAACCTGGTCGAATAGTCCAGGTGTGCACAAGTTAGTCTAACCGTTACCATTACATAAAAGTTCTCTGTTATCTCTACTCTTTTATCTACTTTCTAGTACACTAACTTGGCAGTGTCTCTGTGTCTACCTCCTGAACACTGCAGAGAGTCAGATTCTTGATCTTTTTTACTCTGAAAGATGCATCTAAATCACTATATTCCACAACAAATGTAAAACAAACAGGCTCTAGTTAGTTTCTTCACAAAAACACAAGAATCTTTTGGTGTAGAGCTTACTTGGCAGATAACAAAGTGACAACTACTGAATGATAATGATCATGACCATGACAGGAACCAACCATCTCAAGGACTTAATGTGGAGGCCATGCCAAGTTGGACCACATGCATCTTCATAATATATGATAATCACATTGCATGGTCTGATGGTTAATGAAGTGGAAGGAAAACTATTAGATCTTTAAATACAGCGGAAGCAAAAAAGAAAGAAAAAACTAAGAAACTTCTTATTTATCTAAGCTTTAACGAGCAAAGTTATTTGATCATTGTGTTGGTGGAAGATAACAGATTTCTCTCGAAGTAGTTGAAGTGTCCACAACCTGCCTTGAATACAATAGTTCAAAGCTCATTTTCTCAACTTATAATTCATTCTTGCTATTCAATCAAATTGAATTTCTTCATTCTTAATCTATTTATCCTGTCCGTATTATAAACCATTTAAAAAAAGAAATTCAAATTAGTGCCCATATTGGATGAACAAAAATTGCGGCATGGCGTTTTTTTTTTACTTGTCATGTTATAGTTTTTGAAAATTAATTTGAATAATTTTTAAAATTAAATTATATTAATTTAATACTTTTAAAATAAATATTCCAAAAATTATATGAGAAGTACCATAAACTGCAAGTTTTTTCACATTAATACAATGAAAAAATAATCTTAAATACTTTTATTCTGCACTATAAATTTTTCTCATTGCCACTTAATAAATTATTAATTTAATCCATAAAAGTCCAAACTTCTAGAACAATTTTTACTTTATAAAAAAAGATAAAAAGACTGTCACTCATCAGAAATCAAAATCACATGAGCAAATTTCGAAAATCACTATGATAAGACAATTGAAAATTACAGAATTTTTATATTCCCACATATAATATTCTATTATTTTAACGAAAAGAAACCGCTCGAAGCGACGAACTCGACCATATTTTCATCTTATTGTAAAAAAAAGGATATTTTTTCCTCTATAATTAATTATTGCATTTTGCATTAATTTTGGTCTCATAAGAAGAAAAAACAAAACCAAAAAAGATAACATCACTAGCAATGAAGCTACATAATCGTCTTGAATTCGAGTTGCATGAATATGAAATCATTTTATAAGGGAACACTTTATTTTTATTATAAAACTTTTAGGTATGAATTTAAATTTAATCGGATTTCAATGCGGATATTCAGAAAAATAATTTTTTTTTTGATAAAATCAACAAAACGACGTCGTGTTAGTCCATCATGGCTCATACTTCATGATTGTCAATAGCTCTTCTTGGAAAAACAGTAGATCCAAGTCCACTCTTAGAATTCATAGTAATAATTTCTCCCTAGAATTCACCTTTTCTATGATTGAAAAGTCAACAGTAGTTCCATTTTTCTTCATGTTTTCAAGAACTATCTGTTTTTCTGTAAATACATTTGTATGGTGATGAATGAGCTGTGAATCCATCAACAAAAGGAGAAATTTTTATTGAAACTAAGATGGATTTCAAGAGAATTACTTCTGTAATTCTCATCTGTGGTGTTCTACTGAACTTTCTTGATAAAGTTACAGCTGGTGACATTGTTCATGACGATGAATTAGCCCCCAAGAAGCCCGGTTGTGAGAATGATTTTGTGCTGGTATACTTTTTTTCTTCTTCTGAGTTTCTAATGCTCAATTTCTCATTGACCCAGTATGTTTTAGGTGATTATCTTATCTGGGTTTTGTATTATGTCTGTTTTTGCTTTCTTGTATTTGGACTAGTGAAAATTTAGCTATAAAAGGTGCTGTTTTTAGGTTGATGCTTTGTTACTTTCATTATCTCAGTTGGGGTTCCTATATTTTGTTCGTTTTTTGTGTTCTTGTAGTCGGATTTGTAAAATTTTGTTGTAAAAGGTGTTATCTTTAGCTTAATGCTATGTTACTTTCCATTTCTCAACTGGGGTTTCTCTATTTTGTTCTTGTGCTCAGACTAATGAACATTTAGCCATGAAGAAGTGTTGATTTTAGCTTGATCCCATGTTACTTGTAATTATCTCAAGTGGGTTTCCCTTAGTTTTTAGTACTTGGACTAGTGAAAATTTAGTTGTTAAAGGTTTTATCTTTAGCTTGATGCTATGTTACTTTCCTTTTCGCAACTGGGGTTTCTCTATTTTGTTCAGTTTGTGTTCTTGTGCTCAGACTTATGAACATGTAGCTATGAAGAAGTGCTGAGTATAGTTTGGTCCCATGTTACTTGTAATTATCTCAAGTGGGCTTCCCCTAGTTTTTAGTACTTGGACTAGTGAAAATTTAGTTGTTAAAGGTGTTATCTTTAGCTTGATGCTATGTTACATTCATTTTCTCAACTAGGGGTTTCTCTATTTTGTTCGATTTGTGTTCTTGTGCTCAGACTTATGAACATGTAGCTATGAAGAAGTGCTGAGTATAGTTTGATCCCATGTTACTTGTAATTATCTCAAGTGGGTTTCCCCTAGTTTTTAGTACTTGGACTTGTGAAAATTTAGTACTAGAAGGTGCTATTTTTAGTTTGATGCTATGTTACCTCCATTTTCTGAGCTGGTTTTCCTATATTTAGTTTGTTTTCTGTATTCTTGTGCTCGGACTTGTGAACATTTAGCTATGAAGAAGCGTTGATTTTAGTTTGATCCAATGTTACTTGTATTTCTCAAGTGGGTTTCCTATACTTATGCTGTGCTTGGACTAGTGAAAATTTAGTACTAAAAGGTGCTATTTTTAGCTTGATCTTATGTTACCTCCATTTTCTCAGATGGTTTTCCTCTATTTAGTTTGTCTTTGTTCTTGTGCTCAGACTTATGAACATGTAGCTTTCAAGAGGTGTTCATTTTAGTTTGATCTGACGTTACTTGTATTTTCTTAAGTGGGTTTTCTGTACTTTTTATGTTGTGCTTGGACTAGTGAAAATTTAGTACTGAAAGGTGTTTTTTTTAGCTTGATCCTATGTTTTTTTTTGGATAAGGCGAAGTGTTCTATTGATGATTAATACCAAGAAGATACTTTTAAAGTACAGCTTGATCCTATGTTACTTCTTTTTTCTCAACTAAGTGTCCTCTATTTTTTTTGGGTTTCACGGTGTTGCTCGGGCTAATGAAAATTTAGCTATGGAAGGTGCTGTTTTTAGCTTGATTATATGTTAATTTGACTTTCTCAACTGGGTTTCCTCTATTTTGTTCGTTTTTGCTTATTGTGCTTCAATTAATGAATACTTTAGCTGGGCCGTGTGTTGCTTTTTCCTTTTCAACTAATTTCCTCTATATTGCTCAGTTTTGCTTTATTGTGTTTGGACTGTTGAAAATTCAGCCGTGACAGGTGCGATTTTTAGTATGGTCCTCTGTTAATTAATCGTATATTAAGTTATGTCCACCTTATAAAAAAATTTTGTCCATGCAAAAATTCATTTTGTCTTCCGGCTTCCTTTTGATGTTTTAAGTTATGATTTGATTTTCTTATTAGGTGGGATTGCTGTTGTATAGATATTGAGGAAAAATTTGAAAATAAGAATATATTTTCAGAAAGTTCATGTAGTATTGATTGCAAATGCTACATTTTGAACCTAATGTTACATATTCTGTTAACCTGCTAGAGCACAGAGCTTTTCACTGTCTAAACATACATCTTTATTTTACATGGTTATGGAAGAAGTTAACTTTTGATTTAGCTTGCTGGTGCTTAGCACTTGCAAAGGCTTATTCACAGTGTCCTTCAATTGTCTTTTGTCCATGATATCTTCTAGTAGTTAACTGACAATTGCTGATGCTGTGCTTAGGTGAAAGTTCAAACTTGGGTTGATGGTAAAGAGGATGCAGAATTTGTTGGTGTTGGTGCTAGATTTGGCACTACTATTGTGTCAAAGGAGAAAAATGCACAGCAAACTCCGCTTACTCTTTCTGACCCTCGGGATTGTTGCAAGCCTCCAAGGAAAAAGGTTAGTTTCTCCACATAAATGCTTACCAGATGTATACCTCAAGGGAATTTTACTTTATGCTTCTAATAATGCCTTTTATTTTCTTTCTCAAAAAAATAATGCCTTTTATTTTCAATTCATTTTGGTAGCTTGCTGGAGAGGTCGTCATGGTAGATCGCGGCCATTGCAAATTCACAACGAAGGCTAATAATGCTGAAGCAGCAGGGGCTTCCGCAATCCTGATAGTAAATAATCAAAAAGGTAATTGGTGATTGCTGAATATCCACAAGCTGTAAAATTATGACATAAGTTATTTATAATGTGTGGTGTAGTACTTGGATGTCATCTGAAGCAATAATAAGCTTCGGACACATGAAGTCTAAAAATAAAAAGTTTCTTATTTTTTCTCATTGTTCTCTTTCTTTGGCGGGGAAGTTGTGTGGAGCACTTACTGTTTTCTGTTGATTGAACGCTGCCGTACCTCACCTTTTGCAGTTGTTTTTCTCTTGCAGAACTCTACAAGATGGTTTGTGATCCTGGAGAAACTGACCTAGATATACACATACCTGCTGTTATGCTACCTCAGGATGCTGGAATAACGCTTAATAAAATGCTTTTAAATGGTTCATCAGGTAAAATTCTGAGTTCACATGCAGCTTAGATGAGAAAGCACTTATGTCAACATGTTATAGGCACTGTTAAAAGCTTAATTCAGGGATAATGCTATTAAGTAATATGCTCAATCAAGTCCCTAGGGCTCTGGTTCTTTGCTAAGGACCAGAACTCTGTGTAGATTGGGCACATTTCAGTGTTCAACCTAGTAACTGCCATGAAACCTGGCACACATCAGTGTAAGTAAGAGTGGGGTAGAGGGACAGGGTCATACTCTGAGTTCGAACCTGATGTATCAACTAGGCTTGGCCAACAAATCCAAAATGGATTTCTCGGTTATAAGAAAATAATGATGATGTGCTTGATCAGAAAAATGCCAGTAAATGATATCTTCGTGTGCAGATAGAAGTCAGGTACTGAAATCATGGTTAATTTGTCCTGCAGTCATATGATAGGAGAAGTTTTAATTTTCACAATTAATCACCTTGTGCTCCTGCAACTTCATGATTGTTAACATTGGGCTAAGTATAGTGTTTTTGTACTTCCAAAACTAAACTTTGACACAGGTCTTAAAAATATGAAGTACTTCAAAGGTTTTACATTCAAAGAGATAATAGAAATGCCACTCTTTTATGGTGCACAATTTGTCTAATTACATGCTTATAGTCAAAAACAGTTTGAAAAGGAAAAATAAGCTTGAATGTTTCGGCTTCCACGGGAGGTGTGAGCTTGTCATGTAGATAGAGGGCTGTTGCAATGACCAACCTGTCACATGTTGGATTGCCTTGTGTAAACTGATGAATTGTGGAGGAACCGTAATAGTTGATATGAGTAGTAATTTTCAAATTTGTTTGTGCTAGTTATAGAAATAGACTGTGAGGATTCAGCCCGTAACTTATCTATACACAAAACAAGGTAAACAGATGTGAAAAGGTGAGCAAATAATAATACACTTCTCCAGATAGCACGTGCATGCAAGTTTGTTGAGAGAGATTCTGATGTTCTTTTTCTGCTTTAGGATAAATCTAGCTTAGAGCAGGGATATCTTCTTTTTTTTTTTGCAATGCTTATATAATTATTTAGGTAACTTAGAAAGCATTCAACCAAGTTCTTTGTTTTTAAAGGCTTTCATAACTTTTTTATGAATTTGAAACCTTGGTGGTACTTTAACTTTAATACTGACAATGTTTTCCCAATCTTTTTCTCTTTCATTTAGTTACTGTGCAACTCTATTCTCCAAAACGACCTGTAGTGGACATTGCAGAAGTATTTTTGTGGCTGATGGCTGTTGGTACAATCTTGTGTGGTTCTTATTGGTCTGCTTGGAGTGCTAGAGAAGCAGCTATAGAGCAGGACAAGCTGTTGAAGGTTGTCCAGCCTTGATTTAGTAGGATCTTTGCTAGAGTAAGCTGAGATATTTGCGCTTCAGTTTTGCATTGATTTTTCTATTGTCTTTTCTTGTAGGATGCTTCAGAGGAAGAGCTTCCGAATTTTGGAACTGGTGATTCAAGCACTGTGATGGATATAAACATGATATCAGCAGTCTTATTTGTTGTTGTTGCTTCTTGCTTCTTGATCGTATTGTATAAGTTGATGAGGTACACATGGTTCTTTGAAATCTTGGTGGTTCTCTTCTGCATCGGTGGTGTAGAGGTGCGTGTTGTTGCTTTGACATATTATTTATCATAAATGATGAATTTGCAATTACTTTCTTGAATACTTTAGACCATAGACTTATGTTGGCAGATGATATATTTGTCCGTAATTGACTGTCTTAGATGATTATAATGGAACAACACTTCAGGCAGGAAACTGTTGCACCTTGAGGGTACATGTGTTTTCATGATTATATGTGATCATTATTAGGAGGAATGATGTCGTAAATTTTTCAACTTCTATTATGCGTATACAAGATATGATAATCAACATTATTGTCTCTTGCTAATTCTATTCTATGTGATAGCCCAGCCTCAAAATTTGTAAACCATATATAAGAATACCATTAGATACAGTTCGTTAGTGATTTGGATTAGCTTTTCAGATAAAAAAAACTTATGATTGGTTAGTGTTTACTAAACTTATGATTGTTTAGTAAACAGTGTGGATAACTTTTTGGAGTTTGCTAGTTCCCTATCCCTAGTATAGTAAAGTAGTAGGGTCCCCTTTTGACTGTTTCTCAGGCTTTGCATATGTATATGTTTGGAGCAGCTTTCTTGCACACTGTGCTTTTGTAATTTTGCATCTTCTTCATGCCTACTAATAACTTTTAATTACTTTATAAAAAAAAAAAGGTTTATATCATTATAAATCAGCCATTTGTAAGCCTCTCAAAAAAAAAATATATAAATAATACTCCCTCTGTCCCATTTTATGTGTCATCCTTTCCTTTTTAGTCCGTCCAAAAAGAATGTTCCCTTACTATAATTAGAAACAATTTAACCTTAAAATTCCGCTTTTACCATTTACAACCACACAGATATATAATGATTGTTTTTTACCACAAGTTTTAAAAGTCTTCTTTTTGTTTTTAAACACCATGTCAAGTCAAACGGTGCCACATGAAATGGGACGGAGGGAGTAATACTTATATATTTGCAATGTATAAATTGTATGTTGCATATGGATGTATTGTCAACTTACTTCTTTCAGAGAAGCAGATTTCTAATTCTACTATATCTATATTGTTTATCTGTTCCTCTCTTTCTATGACCTTGTTCTGGCTTCCACAATCTGTTAAAACACTTGTTCCTTCATGTGCAGGGGCTACAAACTTGCTTAGTTGCCTTCCTAGCAAGGTATGGTTTGTTTCACTTCAGCTGAGTTATACATGGTGTAATTTTCTTTCTCTCTCTTTTATAAGGTAAGGTAATAGTGGAATTTGCTGTCCCTGAACTTAGCATCATGCCTTTTGCAACTCTACATTTTTACTGCAGAATTAGGATGGATAAATGAGCTGTTTTAGTTGTTAATGTGTGATGAGAGAAATTGCTAGCATTTTCTTAACTAGTAAATCCTTTTGTTGTATGAAAAGGTTTTTAGACGCGATCCCTTATTTCAAGCACAACCATGTCAGAAGTGAAAAGTTATTTCTTCTTTCCAGCATTCCGGGTACTGATTGGCTTGGTGAAAGCTTGAAAGTCAATTTGGACTAGCTGTCTTTACAATCTGATTGTACTCATTGTTCTGTCTGTTTTGGTCTTTCTAATACACAATACATTCTGTTGTGATTACAAAGTTGATTTATCTCATGGGTGGTTGTGGTGGAATATGTGATATCATGGGAACACTATATCCACCTTCCACATTGGATGGTATTGATAGGGGATTATATGTGATTATAATACTACATCATGCGATTGATCTTTTTGACGAATATCCATAAATAAAGGGCAGTCTGTAGTTTGGTTTGTAGCATTCACTTTTAAGTTCTAGAATGTCCTTCCAATGTGCTTTATCGTTTTTCCTTTAATAAATCTAACAAGACCTATCTTTTTCATTTTTCAAGTTTAGTATTTCCTCCATCTCATTGGAAATGGCCTAATATGACTTCAATAATCAATCGGTTATCGAAAGGTGAAATTGATTTGAATTCTTCAAATCGTATAAATTTAGATGGAACTAAATACTATTAGATGATAGAAATTACTAATTAGTTCCAAAATGTTATACAGTACTTCCCCAAAAAAAGGGCAGCCCAGTGCACTAAACCTGCGGCCTGGGGGGAAGGGCTAGTAATACTGTAGAAGTTAACTAGGAAATTTGAGTTGAGACAGTAATTACAAGAACTCTTCCTCGTAATTGATTTCACTAGCCGAAAACTCATCTCTACCCATTAATACTTCTTTTCTCCATCTAAATTTGAAGGAAAAAATAAGAAAACTGTTGTAGTGAAATTAGGAATATAGAGCAAATTGTAGTAATGCTAATGTTTATTGTCTTATCCACTGATGCAAAAATTTCTCTGAAAATACAATTAGCAAAACTGAAAAATCGGCAGAGAGTTCATCATAATAATGTGAATTTCATGTGATCTTCGTGCCATCATTCAATTAGAATTTAGATTCGGTATTGGAAGTTCTGCTTTTGAGAATGGCATTGGATGTTCTGTTACACAATATCTAATTGTTTCAGGTGCTTTTTTCTTTTTCAGGTGGTTTAAGTGTACGGGAGAGTCATTCATTAAATTACCCATTTTCGGTGCAGTTTCTTATCTTACTTTGGCCGTTTCTCCATTCTGCATAACTTTTGCAGTGGTTTGGGCCGTGTACAGAAATTATTCTTTTGGCTGGATAGGTCAAGACATACTTGTAAGGATCATTTCATTTTGTTTCCTTTTATTGCAATATTTATATTTTTAAATACTATTTTATTTGATATCCCATGCAAACTTATTATTTTTCCTTCCAAAATGTCTTTTGAAATTTTAGTGTTATGCATTATCAAGTTTATCCACAAATATGACAGTTGTGATTGCTATAAACAAGAGATTCTACCACCAGACTGGTGTCCTTTTACTTTATTGTTTGCTCACTGAAGTTGGATTTAGGCATCCTAAGATGTTTGACACCAATACATTTGCTGTTCTATTCCATAAAATTTTGAAAAATTTCAAATTCAAATATATTTAACCATTCAAAGTCATAAAAATAGTAATTCTTTTTTCTTTATCAAACTCACTCTGAACAGCTGTTTTAAAAATTTCTTTCTTCACAACTAAATATAATACACAAGTCAGTATTAACTTCTTAAACTTCGTGTCTTGTCAAGCATATCACATAAAATAGCATGAAGGGGGTAGTAAATGTAATTACCTGATCCATATACCATATCGGGAAAAAAGGACCAGATCATGTACCTTCCTTGCCACCCCAACCCCCACGTCTTTTGTGCCATATAATGGGAAATTGCACCAAATATTTTCATTTGATTGATTTGATTCCATCTCATCATAGAGTAACACGAGTGTATCTGATTTTCCATCTCTTTACATGCATAGGATTTGTTTATTTTACTGTTTGAGGTATATCAACTGATGATCTTACCTTTTTTTCTTTTGGATAGGGTATTGCACTGATAATTACAGTTATGCAAATTGTGCGGATACCTAATCTCAAGGTAAACAATTTTACCTACCAAGAATTAAATGGAACGAGCTGTATTTCCTCGCATGAATGTTCAGTTGATCTCATCTTGCAAATTATCTTATAGCCATGCATGGTTTAAGTTGGTGACTTCTTTTTCACTTGTTTTCCTGAGTTGTATATTCTTTCTAGTGTCACAAAGAACATACACACGCAGAAGTAAGCATTGTTATTTCATTAACTAGATGTTTGTTCGTTACCCGCATTTTGAGAATTGATAATAGAAATAGTGGCCAAGTATGCTTATAAAAATCAACAATCTTTTTTGAGAGAGGTTTTCTTCTTCAGCTGTAATAAGGTCACTGCTTCGAGTGTTTACTATCTCAAATGCCGCATCTTGATTCTCACTCTACTGGCTTGTCTCTTTAACAGCGCAGACTTTTACAATGATCTTATCATCTCATATAAGTATTAACTAGTATTAAATATCAGGTTGGTTCAGTTCTTTTGGGTTGTGCCTTCATCTACGACATATTTTGGGTATTTGCTTCTCAGAGTCTCTTCCACGAAAGTGTGATGATTGTGGTAGGTAATCACTTAAGTTCACTTGATGCTAATGGCAGTTGCTTCTAGATATAAGTCAGTAAATTTGAATTTTCCATGTCTTTGAAGGTAGCTCGTGGTGATAAAAGCGGGGAGGATGGTATTCCGATGCTGTTGAAGATTCCACGACTATTTGATCCATGGGGTGGTTACAGCATTATTGGCTTTGGTGACATCCTATTGCCTGGCCTGCTAGTAGCATTTTCACTTAGGTTTGATGTCTGCATTTCCTATCTTCACCATACTAAGCTTTGATGTCTATATATATGATTTCCTTTGGGGAGGGTAAATCAAGTGGAGTATGGATTTGCATTTAGGCTTGGGACTTGACTCGCAGCTAGAACAGTCTCCGGAAATGAGCTAACCTCTTTTCCTTTCGTAATTTAGTTATTTTTCTGCTATGACATTGAGTTAATACTTTGATATCATACAAATTCATATCCACCCCAGTAGTACACACAAGAATATAGAGATCTTAGACCCTTCATTCCACACACACCCAAAATACACAAAACCATATATCGATAAAATTGACACTATAGATATCTCGGACACTGACTCTTGTATTTATTTTTGTTTCTGTTCATCAATAAAATTTGTTCCTTTGCAGGTATGATTGGCTTGCAAGGAAGAATCTTCGAGCTGGTTATTTCTTGTGGGCAATGATTGCATATGGATTAGGTACTTAACGATGTCTTCTTTAGATATCATTGGAGTTCTTTCTGTCCTACAAATTTGAACATATTCCCTTGAATACATTGCAGGTCTTCTTATCACATATGTAGCATTGAACTTAATGGATGGTCATGGCCAACCTGCACTTCTTTACATCGTCCCATTCACCCTCGGTAATCCTCATCAAATACTACTTTTTTAAGTCGTAATGTTAATATGTTTTTGGTAACCAAACACCATAAATGACTCTCCATCGAGAGCACTTTCTTTGAAAATGACTTCCATCATACCAAACACGTTCCTAAATTTTCATGAACAAGGAGTTCCAAATTTCACAATCAAAGAACCTATATATGTGCAGGGACCTTTTTGATGCTGGGAAGAAAGAGAGGTGACCTGAAAATTCTTTGGACAAGGGGTGAACCAGAAAGGGTGTGTCCACATGTTTGTCTCGAATCAATCGAAGAATCAAATCGAGATGGATAAGGAGAAGGGCAATCTCCCTCTTGTAATTATATGTTATACTGACCTATACATTCTCTGTGCTATCAATCATTCAACATTCTCGTATCATATTGCTGTTTTAAGGCTTAGCACAATGTTCAGTTGTTAAGTACACATTTGATATGCCAGTTATTAATGTACAGCTGATTGATCTGCACTTGTTACTTTGGTGAAAAATAGTGTAGTTGCTGGTTTGATTATTGTCTCCACTTGTTACACTGTTTAAATATGCCAGTAAAAAAGGACAGTTCGATGCACTAAGTTCCGCTATGCTTGGGGTCTTGGGAACGATCAGACCACAAGAGTCTATTGTACATAGTCTTACTTTGCCCAAAGTATTCTGCGTTTACGTAGAGTCTGAAAACGGCCTGCATTTTAAGGAGCTGCATCTTTCATGATTTGAACTCATGAACTATATAGATTAATCACACAAAAATAATTTTATTGTTAGTTTGACTTTCAAGGCTCTCCTTGAGACAACTCTTATCTAGTCATACCTTGCACAAAGTATCCTGCGTTTATGTAGAGTCTGAAAAAGATCCGCATTTTAAGGAGCCGTATCTTTCATGATTTGAACTCATGACCTATAGGGCAATCATATGGAAATAATTTTACTGTTAGTTCGACTTTCAAGGCTCTCCTTGAGACAACTCCTATCTAGTCTTACCTTGCACAAAGTATTCTGCATTTACGTAGATCGTGAAAAAGGCTCGCATTTTAAGAAGCTACATCTTTCATGATTTAAACTCGTGATCTATAAATCAATCAGATGAAAATAATTTTACTTTCGACTTTAGAGGCTCCCTTGAGACACTTACTAGAAATGGTAACATATATATAGGTGGTGCAAATTTCATTTTCTTCAAGGTTACTTCAATAATCAATAGAGACAAATAGAATATATTATAATACCTAACATGATAAGTACCCCATATGAGAATATTTGCACAATTATTAGCACAACTTTTTTTATTTTTAAATACCAAAAATATTGAAGTCACAAACTCATTTTATTTAATATTGATTGAGACATCAATAATTATTAATTGTTGGCAAGTAAATATTATATATTATACTCCCAAAAAAAGATGCTCCTATTACCTCATCTCACAAAATTAAACATAATATGTATTTTGCCATTTCATTGGCTTCTCCATCAATACTAATTATTTTCAAAAAAAATATAAAATAATGGATAACTTAACAATAATAACAACAAATTTATTATGTATACGGACTTTATTCTTATTCTTGTGAGATAAAGGAAATTGTTTCGATAGAAACTTAATTCGAGAAAAAATAGGTAAACTGGCTCCCCCTAAAGCATCCTTGGAAGCAGGGGCGGAGCTACACTATGTTTAGGGGGTTTATTTGAATTCTCTTCGGCAAAATTTTTTATTATTTATACATGTTTAAAATAATTTTTTTATGTATATATAGTTGTTTTGAACCCCCTTCGACTAATGTGTATGTCTATTTCTTCAGATTTTAAACCCCCTTCGTGAAAATTTTGACTCCACTACTACTCGAAAGATTAAAAAAGAAGAAGAGAACGGGAGTTTCTCGACTCCTAAGAGTATAAAGAAGCGAAGTTTCACCTTAACAAACTAGCTAGATGCACACATCAAGGCGTTCTGCCAATGAGCGAAGGTGATCACTCAAGAAAAGGAATTCAACCTTGACAAATGCAATGCAGTGAAAAATGCTGCAGATTATATAACCAATGACGTAATAGATATGCAAGCAGCTAACCAACTCTATTTTCTAACGAGATTAAGTCATGACCAAGAAAACGAAAAGAACGAGACCTAATACTTTTTCCTAACGTCAATTAAAAAGGATGATATTTTTAAATAAGAAACTTTTAAAATAATTAAATAAATTTTATGACCAAGTAAAAAAAAATCATCACTAATTCTATATAATAATAAATTATTAAAAAAATTATTATTCACGAAAAATTTAGCAACAGATTAGCAACGTAATTGCAGCGGATATTCAATTGGCATATTGCATATAGTCTTATCAAAGCAGCAAATTTAAATAAGCCACGTCTTTGGCATTGACAATTATAATATAATTCTTTTTTCAACTTTTTTTTTTTCTAAATAAAATTGGACCACAAATTTATTTCTGAAAAATAAATGGGTCGGTTTGTTTAGGCGGCTATGCTGACCCATCATAGTAGAAATTTTTACTAATTATTATTTTGTCACATTTTTTTTTAAATGACAAATGGCTAAATGATAAGGTTTGGACGGTTTATTATATTATATTTATAAAATTTGTAATCTTATAGTTGTAACTTTTTCTTATTTAATTTATTTAGTATTCAAAATTCATTAATTCGTTCAAATTAAAGCGTTCTTTATTCTGAAAATTGAGTATCAAAATTTATTTATTGTTAGTTTTTCATTCGGTGTTCGGTATTTATATTGGAGTCCGATTAAATTTGGATTCGCGCTGAGAAGTTCCACATTAGGGGTAAAGTACTCCCTAACAAGGATGTCTTCATACCCAAGGGGACTCAAATCCGAGACCTTTGGTTAAGGATGAAGAAGTACTTACCACTCTACCACAATCCTAATTGATAGTATCAAAATTTATTAAGAATAAAAAAATTTATTAAGTATATCTAAAATAGACCTAGACTTGTGAGTGGTAGATATTAAAAGCTCACAATTACACTTTTATGTTAAAGGAGATAACTTTTGTAAATTTACTTTTTATATTTATTACTCCTTCCGTTTTAAAAAGAATGAATAAAATATTCTTTAATCTTGTGGTCTGAAACATATCACGTGAAAGTTGAAACTAAAATTTTGTCAAAATAGGAAATAGGTCGTTCTTTTTTAACATATCAAAAAGAAAAGCAAATCGTTCTTTTTAAATGGAGAGAGCAACAACAACAATAACATTAACATATTCAGCGAAATCTCACAAATGGAGTCTGAAGAAGGTAAATGTACGCTGATCTTACCACTATCTCATAGAGATAGTGAGACTGTGTCGTTCTTTTTAAACGGACAGAGTAACAACAACAACAACTTCAGTGAAATCTCACAAATGGGGATTGAAGAAGGTAAATGTACGTTGATCTTACCACTATCTCATAGAGATAGAGAGACTGTTTCCGAACTTTAAACGGAGGGAGTACTTTCTAGAAATGTCCTAGACTTTTTTTTTTGTGTTTGTTTTTTTTCATTATTTTATATAAGAGAAAATCAAAATAGAATATTTGAATGACACAAAAATGATAAGATAATGGCTAGGGCAAGACATGAATTCTTGAAAATGCATGTGAGTAGGGCACAATGCCAATTAATCATGTTATGAGTATGAGTTGTATAGACCATGATGTGTACTTCTCTTTTTGTGTGAGCAACATATATAAAGTTAAATACAACACACCCTTTCATGAAAAATCCAAAATAAAGTTTGGCAAAAAAGAATTGGCCCCACAAGGTGTCACAAATGTTTTTTTTTTTGGTAGAATAATAATAATAATAATATGGACCATATAGTAATTTTCTTTAACAAAAATAAGGGGGTGGAAGTGTATTTCTTGTGATTTTGGCCACTATACATTATCACAATTCCCAGGCAAGTCCAATACGATGAGCTCAATTCAAAAAACAAATCTCTTGCTTTAGTTAATAAGGAATTTTGAATATGAGACCTCCAACATAAAAATCTCAAGCTCAAATCACTGGCCACTCCGAATGGTGAAAGTTCTTCTTAAATTATGTGTTAAGTCAAAATCAGATAAATAATTGAAATGAAGGGAGTATACAAATTTTTTCTTTGTTTCAATATATTTATCTTTTTTTATTCATTTAAAAAAAAATATTAATTTTTATATTTATTATCTATTTAATTCCAGTACCACTCATTACATTGTTAAAACCACAAAAAATTCAAAGAACATTTGGATACACTATACAAATCTAAATTCTAAAACTACAATATTTTTTTTAAAAAAATCTTATTTTTTTCTTAAAATTTCATGTCTAAACAAACTAAGATAATGCAAAATAAAAATAAAATTTTAATTTACTCATAAGTGATTCAAACTTCCAATTTATTATTTGGTGGAAAATGTTCACATATATATATTCACATGTCCATTTCTTCACCTAAAAAAAAATATTTTAAAAGAGAAATGAAAAGAAATAAAACAAACTATTTATAGGAATAAATTGAGTGATTAATTTGTGGTTAATTAGTCATGTCATTTGGATAAGCACTTCCATAATATTCTACATTCTTCATCTTCTTTTTTTTTAAAATAAAAATAAAAATTTAAAAATTTTAAAAAATATTTATTAGACAACAATTTCAAAATAGATGGGCCCCAATTTGATGTCACAGCAAGGAATGACATTGATGGATGATGGGCCCATATAAGGTTCAGCCCATTTTAGCCGTTTGGGCCTTGGCCCATGTGCTTATTCAAATGTGCTGTCACTTTCCATAACGGTCACATAATTTATTTACTTTTTCACGAATAAAACGGCTATACTTTCTTAGCCACTCGATTAATTCCGCGCAACACTTCGTATGTGAATTTGAATTTAAACATCATAACGTATATAAATATGACTTTCGAAACCTTGCATCGTAAGAGAAGCAGATTGATTATCGAATAATTTTAAATTTTGACTTGAATTTTTTTACGATTACGAATGTCAGTATTACTTAATTTAGTTCTAATCTCCTTCTTTTCATTCAATAAGTAGAGGTTTGAAGCAATTAAAAAGTTCACAATCGGTTTGAACTGTGAAATCGATTATGAATATTTATATCATGACTAATTGCCTATATTACACTATACTACGTGAATATAAAATATTTTGTACGTTAGTTTATACCATGAAAATGTCTGTATTTTTCTATGTGCCAACAATATGGGAGGGGTGTATATTTTAAAAATTACATACTCCCTCCGTCCAACTTTACTTGGCCCCTTTTGACTTGGCACCTTTTGACTTGGCACAGGGATTAAGAAGTAGTAAATAATAGGGATAATTTTACCATATCACCCTTTGAATATAATTAATACAATGTATTGAAAAATGTAATAGGAAAAAAATATAATTAATGATAAGGGTAAATTAAGAACTAAGTGTAAAATTATCTCTTGATTTTATAAACTGGATAAGTATTGTTGGACATCCTAAAATAGTATAAGGGCCACAGAGAGAGTAATATTTAGATGTTTTCAAAAAAAATAATTTTTTTTAGGATAACGAATTTGAGTATCACTCAATTTAGTTCTATTCCCCTTCTTTTCATTCAATAGTAGAGGTTTGAAGCAATAAAAAAAGTTACTTCATATTCAGTTCATGAAATCGATTATGAATTCTTATATCATGACTAATTGCCTATATTACACTATATACTACATGAATATGAAATAAGTCATCTGTTTCTTTCGGAGGTGCTAACCCGCAGCGAGGCAGAAATAGACTAAGTGACATATGAAATATGGCAACAACAACAACGACATGTCGTAGAAGGAGATAATGTTTTGTACGTTAATCGACAAAATGCTTCGGGAAGTTAAAATAAAGCATAAATCCAAAGATTTTCTAATAGGGTAACCTTTCGAACTGTTGCTGAATCCATGGACAGGTAAGAGACAACCTGACAAATAAACATCTTAGTAGCCAAAGAAAAAGAAAACAAAAACAATTATCGACAAACGAAATGGAAACACCGTAAACCGTAAAAATGGAGTTGTTATTTTATGCCATGAAAATGTGTTTTTCTATGTGGCAATAATATGAGAGGGGTTGCTTAGTTGCCCATATTCTTACAACTAATTTCAAAGATTAGGTGAGTATTGGACCAGCTAATCAAGTTCAATTTTATTTATTTTTTTCAAATAATAATTAACACTTAACACTCTGTAGAAGATTAGAAAAACAAATAATGAACCATACAAATAATCTGTCAACATCTTCTCCACTCTGGCCCTTTCCAGAACACTCTTCTTTTTATCATATTCAAGAACCTAATATACTCTACATAATGACAATTAACAAAATAATAGTGCTTCATTAATTTTTTGTCCGTCGATTTTTGTTACTATCTGTTATTTCTTCTATTTTAATTATAATATTTTATTACTGTCTATTGTTTTTTTTTACTATTTGTTATTCTTTTGTATTTATGTTACTTTTTTTTGAATTGCTTCAAATGATTAACGATGTTCTTCATATTTTCTCTGCCCTTAATAAAACAAAGAAAAAAATAAATTTTTGAAGTTGAGATTCATCAAAAATAATCTTTTTACTTTTAAGATCGAACTAAAATTAGCATCATTATATCTTCTCCCAACGTTAATTTGTGAAAATATACTGAATATATTGTTGTTGTAATCCGACAAGGGAAAAAAGGTTTAGACCAATCCAATAATTAATCAGACCAATTTAATAAGTTTATCCCCACACTTAATTTATTGGCATTAATAATGGGTTCTCCACTATAAAACAACCACAACCCTATCTGTTTTGAGTACCAAACTTGGTTCTTGGACTGACCACTGAGCACAAAGAGAGTTAAAGAAAAAGCTTGAAGCTTTTGTGTGTGTGTGAGAAAAAATGGCAGAAAACAAGGAAGAAGATGTTAAGCTTGGAGCTAACAAGTTTAGGGAGACTCAACCATTGGGTACAGCAGCTCAAACAGACAAAGATTACAAAGAGCCACCACCAGCTCCATTATTTGAACCAGGGGAGTTGTCATCATGGTCCTTTTACAGGGCTGGTATTGCAGAGTTCATGGCAACTTTCTTGTTCTTGTACATCACAATCTTGACTGTTATGGGGCTTAAGAGATCTGATAGTTTATGTTCTTCAGTGGGTATTCAAGGGGTTGCTTGGGCTTTTGGTGGTATGATCTTTGCTTTGGTCTACTGTACTGCTGGTATCTCAGGTTTGTCTTTCTTATCTTGCTCAAGCTTGTTCCTTTTATCTTTATGTAGTAAAAATCTGACCTTTTTTGAGTTGGTTGTCTTAATTTACAAAGAAAGATTCAGTCTTTCCATGTTTTAGAGGTTCATAACATGTTACTGGTTTGTTTTCTGTGTCTTAATTACAAGAATGGAGTTGTCTTGGTCATTTGCTTGCTCAAATCTTGTTCCTTTACCTCTATACTGTGAAAATATGACCTTTTTATTAGCTGATTCTCTTTATTTTCCCTTCTTTTACCAATATGTTTGAGCTTTTGTTAACTTACTTTGTATCCCATACTTTTTTTTATCTACTAATTTTCTGGATCCTTGAGTATACTCAACTTAAAGATTCAACCTTTCCCTGTTTTAGAGGTTCCAAACATGTTATTGGTTTACTTTCTCAGTCTAAATTACAAAAAGAATGGAGTTTTCCCTGTCATTCTTGTTGGTTTTTAAGTCTTTTGCCTTGCTGAAGCTTGTTGATTTTTTACCCTTTTTATACTGAAAGTTAAGCTATTTGTGGCTTGTTCTATTTCTTTCCTTTCTTTTGATCACCATAGTTGAGCTTCTAGTTACTTGCTTTGTACATCATACTTTTATGAACTAATTTTATGGGATCTTGAGTAAACTCTCATAAAGGTAAAAGGTTCTGTCAAAATTTGCAAAAAAATTGAGTCTTTTCCTTCTTGAATTTGGTTTATGTACATATGGGGTTTACTTATTTTTCTCTAAAATTGAATTCTGTGTGTTTTGATATCAAACAGGAGGACACATCAACCCAGCTGTGACCTTTGGACTCTTCTTGGCAAGGAAATTGTCCTTGACCAGGGCTATTTTCTACATAGTGATGCAGTGCCTTGGTGCCATCTGTGGTGCTGGTGTTGTGAAGGGATTCATGCAAGGACCATACCAAAGACTTGGTGGTGGTGCTAATGTTGTTAATCATGGATACACCAAAGGTGATGGCCTTGGTGCTGAAATTATTGGCACCTTTGTCCTTGTTTACACTGTTTTCTCAGCCACTGATGCCAAGAGAAATGCCAGAGACTCACATGTTCCTGTAAGTATTTCCTATGCGAGTTTCATAAGCTAGCGTTTGGCCAAATGATAATTAAAAATGATAAGTAAAAGTGAACGGAAGTAGTACCAAACAGCCAACTTGCTTTGACATGTTAAATTATACTGGTGGTGTAAAAAGTAAAATTCTTTAGGCCAAGTGGTGTTACTTTTTGGTATGGTTAGGCAAAAATGATGTTCATGCTAGCATGTGGCATGTCTAGTTTTGTCAGCAAGTCCTTTTAGTTGGTGTAGGGTCATTGACAAATATGTTGAGTTAGGCTAAAGACAGTGATGTTCATGTGATAAGTTTAAAGTGTGGCATTTTTTTGTGTAATGTAATTTCACCATGTCAGAATGTTGTGGTCCTTGAGGCCATCCAATGCACTGTACTGATTATTTTATATAAAATCATAAAAAAAAACTAACTTTTTTTAAATATAAATAAAAATAACCACAACTTTAGACATGTTGACAAAATTATTTGCCTCTCTTAGCTCACTCCAACTGTCATTTTACGCTATCAGTGTGTATAAGTTAAATTCTGAAATATGTCGTTCTGAAAATTTTGCATGTTGATGGCAGATTTTGGCACCACTTCCCATTGGATTCGCGGTGTTCTTGGTTCATTTAGCCACCATCCCCATCACCGGAACTGGCATTAACCCCGCGAGAAGTCTTGGAGCTGCTATCATCTACAATGACGATGCAGCATGGGATGACCACGTAAGAATTAACTGACTCGAACACCACGATTATTTCAACCAAAAAAAAAAAGAACATTTCATTCTTGTGTCATGTTTATGAGTTTATGTTGTTTTTACACAGTGGATCTTTTGGGTTGGACCAATGATTGGAGCTGCTCTTGCTGCTGTTTACCACCAAATAATTATCAGAGCTATGCCATTCCACAGGTCATAAGTTTTCTGTCTCCAATGGATTCTCAAGATTCAAGAGTGCACCTTTTTTTTGGGTTAAAATTTTAATTATCTCCCTTTGATGTACTTGTAATGTGGATTTTCCTTATGTGAAGATGTTCTATTATGTGTGTAAATTATCAGGGTATGATAATGTAATGTACCTTATCAATGAAGGTTCTTATTTTATCCTTATATTTTGGCATTAAAATAGGTAAAATTTTACAAATCCTATAGTGAAGGTAGCTAATTTTAATATATCCCAATCGTTTGTAAAATTACAAAAATTTCTTAAAATGAATTTATCGGGATACACCGATTCATTACATACTGATTCACAAGTATAGGGATACACATGACTATGAATCACCTATGTGTAAAGGATATGAATTAGGTATATTTAAAAACACATGACTATGAATCACGTATGTGTAAAGGATATGAATCAGCTATATTTAAATACACATGACTTTGAATCACGTATGTGTAAAGGATATGTATCAGCTATATTTAAATACACACGACTTTGAATCACCTATGTGTAAAAAATATGAATCGGGTATATAAAAAAACACATGAGTATGAATCGTCTATGTGTAAAAAGATATAAATCATGTGTATCTTAATACACATAACTATGAATTACCTATGTGTAAAAGATGTGAATTGAGTATATTTAAATACACAGGACTATGAATCACCTATGCTTCAAACCAACAAAGAGGGATACCCTAATTTCACTATCTCCAATCGTCTCCCTGTAAAAGTAAAAAAAAAAACCCTAATTTCATCTTCTTCATCAGCCGCATTTACAGAGAAGAAGTGTGTGTGCGCGCGCGACACTGCAACTCTTCCTTCCTCTCATTACCTCCATTTCTGTTTCTTCTCTTCGTCATCTTCCAAATTCTCAATTACTAGACAATTATTCCTCAATTTTCCCCCAAAAAATCGTATTTCAGTAGTCTTTTGTTCTTCTTCTTCTTCTACTCCGTCATCATCATCGTCGCCCCAAGTCAGTGAACCCACTCCTACCGCTGAGTCTTGCGTCAATGCGGGCCTCGACCTCTTCTCTAAAGGACGATTAGCTTGTGAAATAAGTGTATCGGGTGTATGGAGCGAAAATATAAAAAGAGGGATTTTTGAAATTTTAAAAAATGATAGGGAATATTTGAGAATAATGAAAAATAAGTTGTGTATTTTGGTAAATAATCCTTAAAAATAATTAATCCTTCCGGGCGTAGCTCAGTGGTTTGAACTTGGGGTTACTATGTTGGAGATGTTAAGTTCAAAACTCTTGTCAGCAAAAGCAAAGGATTTGCCTTCTGACTCGATATTACCTACATTTATATCATTTTGTATGGTCTAATAATGGAGATCAGAGTAATTTTTTCAAAAAGATGATGAATAAAGAGTGGTTATAATTTGTAGATTCTTTTTAATAACTAGACAAGTTTAAGTCTTTATGTGTACATGTAAAATTAAAGATGATGAATAAGAGTGGTTACCATTTTTCATAAAATATATTAATAATTTTGCATCTTTTAAAAATAAATTTTAAATAAAAATTATCATTATTAAAAAAATTTAGGCCTTCATTGATTCCTCATTTAGTTTAAGGCCAAAAAAATATTTGAACCGCCTCTATTAATTTTGTGTTTATTAAATGCACAAGGAAACTGCAAGCATAATAAATATATGAAATATTTTCTCCAATTAAAATAAATATTCAATAACTTAATTTATTCTTATGTTAATTATAATTATTTTTTTATTACCTTTTTACATTGTATTTATTATATTCAAAGAGTGATTTGGCATAATTATTACTATCATTTACTGTTTCTTGATCTATTACATTATATCAAGTCCTTAAATTTACTTGTGTAATCGACTCAGTCACCCATATGTGCATGGGCTGAGCTATCCCTTTGTTAGGGGGTTCATCCGAATCTCTTTCGATGAAAAATTATATAATTTATACATAATTAAAATAAGAGAAAACTATTAAAAAACACCTCTAAACTTGGTGCAAATTATTAATTTCATCCTCGAACTATTGATAGTTTTAAAAACACCCTTTTACTTGACTAACTAAACTAAAATACATTCTCGAACTATCATAAGTGTTAAAAATATTCCTTAACTTGGCAAGAATTTAGGGATGTGTTTAAGTTCAGTTAGTCAAGTAGAGATGTGTTTTTAACACTATCAATAGTTCGGGATGAAACTAATAATTTGTGTCAAGTTTAGAGATGTTTTTAATACTTTTCTCTTGAAATAATTTATATATATATATATATATATATATATATATATCCAATCCCCCTTTTACTAATTTATGTGTCTATTATTTTAAATTTTAATTTTTTTAGTGATAATTCTGGGTCCGCCACTGTTCGCATGGATTAATAATGTTATCTTGGTTAGTGTTTTTTTACAGCTTGTTTGGATGGTGGTTTATCATGATTTCATAATGTATGGTATGATATGGTATTGTACAGTACTGTATTGTTCAATGTTTGGATAGACTGTATGGGTATGATAATTTATTGTTTGATTCGACTGTATGGTACTGTATCGTAACTTGAAAATTTACAAAAATATCCTTAATTATTATAAATATTAAATTTATCAATATTTTTTTAATAATTTTTTTAAAAAAATTAATACATAGAATCAAGTAGGGAAACATACAAGCTAATATATTTCCAATCCAAATAAATAACACAAGAAAATAAAAAAAGTAAGAACTTAAAAAAAAAACGAACCTAAAAAAATAGACTAAAACGTGAAAAAAAAGACGAAAGTCGGAAAAGAAGTTTCAAAAGTTGATACAGAGGAAAATAAGTAGTACATATATTAGAGTAAAGTTTAGTAAATAATAAAAGATAAATTAGAATTATTTAAATTAGAATAAGGGTATACTTAAAAAAAAATTAGAGAATCCTGGGATACCACCAAATTGATAGTTTCAAAAAGTGAGGTTTTTAATGATAACGAAATCATATCATACCACATAATTAATGAAACAATCAAAACAAACATGATTGTCTTACTAACCGTATCACCAAAAACCACCCTCCAAACAAGCTGTTAAGAGTGTATTAAAGAAACAAATTTTAGTGGATCATTACCTTGGCTTTTCTTTTTTTCCCCTTTTTTTTGTTTGTTTCATGTGTAAAATAACATTGGTTTTATCAATCCATAAATGAAAAGAAAATGTCTTTACTCTTTATGTATAACCTAATATATACTCCTCAAATTGGGTGATTTTTCAATTGATTATAGAAAAAAGAGAGACTCAGAGTGTTTTTGTTGATCCACAAATCAAGAAAAGATGTGGTTATTTGGATTAAAAGGGGCATCTGGTTTCTCTGCTTCTTCTATTGCTGAACAAGTTACTCAAGGAATTGATGCTACTGGACTAACTGCCATTGTTACAGGTTCACACCTTTTCTCTAAGAAAGTCATTTTTGATAGTCTTTAAAAGGGGCAGTTGGTATCTTTCTTTTTCTTTTGTTTGCTGTTTATAATTATTTTTATGTTGAAGTATTGCATCAAATTCAGCCAACTAACAAGCAAGTGTCACTGGCATCAAATAACACTGTTAGGGTCGTGTGATATGGTGTATAAAAGTAGTACTGATAGTTTGACTTGGTACCGAGTTTAATAAAATAGAAAAGGTTCAAAGTTGAAGTTATGTCAAATGTATCGAAATGTTATTGAAACAGAAAAAGGGTCATTTTCTTTGAAAGAGACTGAAAAGGAAAACGAGTCATTCTCTTTTGAAATGAGGGAGCAGATATTATGGTGTATTGTAATGATGAGATTATTTCTTATCAGCTGGTTGGTTTGTTGTATACAATCCATGAATGTATTAGAATATGAATAGTTGCGCCTGTTGTTAATGTCATGGTTTATTATGTATGAGAATAGTACTAAATTGGGCGTATTAGTTATACCAGACTTAAATTTGCAACCAAATTAGATATTGTATTAGAATTTAGTACTAGTACTATTCTTATGCACGTTACCAAATACATCCGACCAAATTAGCGTTTGTGGTGACATAAGAAAGTTGAACTTGTGCCTCGTTTGTATTGTTGCACGCGTTATGTTTGCTGATGTAAACTCGGCCTGAGTTTACAAAACAGAGATTTTTCCTAGCCCAGGTTAAAGGAGAAGGGTTGTGTTATGTTGATGTAAAATAGTCCAACTAGCTCCGGATTTAGATGACTAGCTCGGGTTTGATGTTAAGTGATTGACTGCATTTTCTTGATATAACTAGTAGAGACAGGGGCAGAGGTGGGATTTTTATTAAAGGGATTCGATATTTACTATAGTATAAATTTGACCTTATATATACTGCATTTTTCTGGTAAAGGAGGTTTGGATTTGGATGAACTCCTTCCGCCCCTGAGTAGAACTTAAATGTGGATATCCATGGCAAGCAATGTTCATCTGACAACTAATTAACAAAGTTTCAAATTGAAACTTTTCTTATTTGTTGACATTTCTTTTTCCATTACTCCAACTGGATGGTAGTAAATTGCCGTTGACATGGGATCTTTTGAATTTGGGAGTCCGTGATATTTTTATGTTGAAGAAATCAGAAAGAGATATTTGAAATTAGCAACTTATATCTCATATTTCAAGAAAGAATTGGCAACTTTTTTTTAATCTCTGGAGAGTGAAATCACTATCTTTTCTTTCATTACTAGCAAGAGTTTAAAAATCTATTGGTCTCAAGAATAAGTTAATTTTAAGTAGAGTTTCGTATTGCTTTTCTGGCATTTCAAGTCATTTCGGAATTGGATGATGATTGCCTCTCAGTTACTTACTAAACATGCTATCCAAGCTGAAGTGCTGGGTGAAGGCTCACTTTTGTCCGAATCATTAATTTTCAGGAGCATCAAGTGGCATTGGTGCAGAAACAACACGTGTCCTTGCTATGCGAGGCGTACATGTAGTAATGGCAGTTCGCAATGTAAAAAGTGGTGCAGAAGTTAAAGAAAGTATTCTTAAAGAGATCCCCCAGGCCAAAATTGATGTAATGGAGTTGGATCTCGGTTCTATGGAATCCGTTAGGAAGTTTGCATCAGAATATGACTCCACTGGCTATCCTCTGAACATCCTAATGTAAGAAAACATTCATTCTAACCATTTCATGTGTGCAACACAGTCATAATTGGATTTTTATATTCATCTTTGGTCCATTGGTATTTATCGGGAAGACATTCTGTCCACTTTGCCCTCCACCTTAATGCCTGAATATTTTGATATTAAATGCATCTTTTATTTTTGAAGCAACAATGCAGGGGTGATGGCTCCGCCATACATGCTTTCTCAAGACAACATTGAACTACAGTTTGCTACTAATCATCTAGGTAATATATTTATGTTTGTTTAAGATTTTGTTCATTATAGAGAGAGTATTCATATTCTTCATCAAGGACCCCCATTTCTTGGGACTTCGCATTTTATCACTTTGTTTTGTTATCACTTGATGAAAATGGCATAACGATCATAGGTATATCTTCTTGTAGAAATTTTTTACATCAATCTTTACTTGTTCTTGTATTAGTTTTCACTTGTTTTCTTACCTTTTCTTTCCTTCTTTTTTTTTTTTAAAAATATATGTTTTTCCTTTTATTCGCTGAATCTTGCCCATTGGTTTTCAAGAAGCCAAAAGTTGGACTTGAAAACTGTCTAGATATCATGTTGAAATCTATGTTACTCGGAGTCTCCAAAAATGCTGCCGAACCTAGGTCATATCCTCCAAAAATACTCTACTTTTGGAAGATCCGAAAAGTAGCGGGCGGGATTTTTGAAGATTCCGAATAACATCTGTTGAAATAGATGGTTGTATCTTAAATTCCATCGTGTTTTTCGTTTGATGTCAAAGCTGAAGGGTGCAACTACAAGTCTACAAGTACCTAGTCAGCTAGTCTAATCTCGACAGTTGTGTGTGTTCTCTTCTATTGGGATTGTTCTGCTCTAATAGGATGGTTTCAGGTTGAAGTATTTCACCAATATAAGACTAGTAATGTTTTTGCAGGTCATTTTCTTTTGACAAATCTTTTGCTACCGAACCTGAAAAATACAGCTCAAGCGAGCCAAAAAGAAGGAAGGATTGTAAATGTTTCATCAATGGGACATCGATTTACATACCGTGAAGGGATCCGTTTCGACAAAATCAATGACAAAGATAGGTATATCATGGTTGCCATCTTCATATACTTACGCTTCTTCGATATGTCCCTGTTATTTATTTACACATCTTTAAGGTTAGTAGATGGATGTAGCTAAATTTTGGAGTCTGAAATAGGAATTATAATAAGAAGACATGGTCTAAATATGGGGTTATATGAACTCCCAAGGGTGTGTCCTAGTGGTCAAATGAAGTTGGTGGGGCACCATGAGGTCTCGCATTCGAATCTTAATAGAGACAATACACTAGGTGATTTTTTACCATCTGTACTAGCCTTAGCCTTGGTGGACAGAGTTACGTGGTACTTCTTGTTGATGGAATTAGTCGAGGTGCGTGCAAGCTCTCTCAGATATCACGGTTATCAAAAAAAGAAAAAGGAGGCGGGTGGGGTGGGGGAGTGTTATATGTTGCTTTAGTTAACTTAGAAGTGACCCAATTCTCGTGATTGCACACAATTATGTGGCAAGGTTATTTATCAAAAAGAAAATAATGAAACAAGTTCTATGATTTTTCGGAAGTAGACATTATTTTGCCAAAATCCAAACTAGAAATGATGTTATTTCCTTATTCTATCTTCTACTTTCTTGCTATACTGGGTTTTGCAATATTGTAAGTTATCACTAATGCCTCATCTTTTTGTAGTTGAGAAACAACACGATATTTGTTGGTTGACAGATATATATACCTGTCTTGAAAGTAGGGCAGTATAAAACTGAAAATTATAACATGAAAACAGAATGAAAATCACGTTCAGGATCGGATAGTGGATGCTTGCTTTCTTTGCACAAGAGATTGATAGTAACGTTTATTTGTCTATTTGCAGTTACACTGCTATACTTGCTTATGGACAGTCGAAGCTTGCTAATATCTTACACGCGAACGAACTTGCAAGGCATTTCAAGGTACACCATTGTCTTCTGAGTACTGAAGCTTCTCATAGTTTCTGCCACTGGGAATTTTTGAACATTTAGTATCCAGAGGAAACATTTTAATTGCAACAATTTAGATTCTTATGTCCCTGTCAACTGTTTTTCTCACCCAGCAACAATTTCAAAGTTGAATTACTGTTTAATTTACGAAGAGTACGTTTCAACAGTTTCCACCATTATGTCATGTTCTTGCTTTTCACTGATCATCATCCTGATGATAAAATGCATGAACTAAATAAATTCTTGGATTGTATCTATCCAATTGCTTTTTCTTCCCCTTAGTTTTCGAGAAGCTGTTCTCTAGCTGGGGCAGCATGTTACCATGTTCTAGCTATAGATTTTCGTTCATTCTTGATATTCTGGGACTACGCACACAATCGTGTGTCCAATTCTTCATTATATACAAAAGCTCAATTGAAATTTCATGGCCTTGATAGTTTTTCTCACTTGTAAGTTGAAATGGTTCTCGTGTCTCACTACTAAGGATGGATAACATTTTTTTCATCCATCATGTATTAGTGATGGATGAAAAATAGAGACGATGACAGTTCCCTAAAAGTGGTCTTCATCAATGGCTAAAGAAATTATGAATCTTGCCTATTCCGATCACAAATTAAGTGAAACTTCTGTCTCAGGCGTTCAAACTTTGATTGTTTGGTGACCAGATGTAGATCAGAAAACTTACAATTCAAGTTTTCACAGTTATTAGTTGGACCACTATGCCTAGATGATATTGTGCTACTCTCACATGATAGAAAACTTGACTCAAAACATACCAACCCTACAGTAGCGGAGACAGGATTTTCACCAAGGAGGTTCATCATCTAATTTATATGCACAAAACACAATTTTGACCTTTTATATACAGTGATATTGCGCCCCTGTCCATCCAAGGAAACTAAACTGAAATTACGAGTTCATGTTCAAGATGCCTAGTAAGTAGTAACTTATGATGCTGTTAATTCCCTAAAAGCAACTTTCTGCTGATTCTTTAAGCAATAACGTTTAGGCTACTAATCCTATAAGAAATGCAGTATGATCAAATGAATCTGAAAACATGCTAAGCAGAAGCAATAATGACATTTGTCTGGTCTGCACAGGAAGAAGGATTGGAGATAACTGCTAATTCACTTCACCCGGGGGCAATTTCAACCAATCTTCTCCGTCACCAGAATTTTGTAGAAGGTAAATTTTTAAATCTTCCACAGAATGGTTCTTATGTTGTAATGACATCTCATGAAATTGTATCCTTCAAACAAAACTACCCCTTATAGGTATATAAAATGGAACAAGAAATGAAGGAAAGTAAGTAGTTTCTTTCATGAATGCTCGTTGCATTAATTGATAAACAACTTCAAGAAAACCCGCAGCCGCTACCCTTTGGGTGCTTACACGGTAGGGTAAACCCCACTTAACCCCACTCCTATGCAATAGCTCGCAAAACCACATAGGACAGGTAACCCGCACAAGGCAAACCCCTTGCTTTCGTTGGCAGGTTTCAAACTTGAGACCTCCAACATGGAAGCCCCAAGCCCAAACCATTGGGCCACCCCAAAGGTTACAAAGTTTAGAAACTTCAACAAGCTATAAATGTAGTTTTGAAGTCCACTAAGTAAATTTTCAATTTTCGACCTCTTGCAGGCATAGTTAACTGGATTGGCAAATACTTTATTAAAAACATTCCACAGGTCAGTAATTTCTAGCAAATATAAGATATATAACTGTTGGTTTGCCACAAGATTTTGTGTTTGTTCCTCATATGCTTTTCTCTTGATTCTAGGGAGCAGCAACTACATGCTATGTAGCTTTGCATCCTCAGGTGAAGGGAATAACTGGTGAATACTTTGCTGACAGCAATATTGCTGCATCAACTTCTCAGGGTAGAGATGTAGAATTGGCAAAGAAACTCTGGGATTTCAGCTTGAATTTGACAAAACCTCAGTAGAAAAAATGTCAATGTTTTCCTTATCTCAGTATGTGATTATCGCGGAATGCTCTTCATAGATTATCTTGTTTTTCCTTTTACTTCTCAAATACTTTTCTTGTAATGCACATCTAGACTGGTTTTGGCTGGGGTACAGGGTTCATGTATTGCTGCTTGAAAACTTGAATTTCCTAATAATGGTGACATGTATTCTTGGTATAGCCTCATTGTTCTTTTGATCAAAAGTTCATCAGTGTACTTGTATATGTCTGCAAATTCCATCTAGATTTTGTGGAATTGATGATACATTTTGTACCTTGCTAAGAAATCAATCCTTGTTTACCAACAACACGTTATTAAACCAAAACCAGTTCTCTCGATATGTTCCTCAAGAAATATGATTCAGGATAGAAGAGATGGAAAACATGCTCAATATCATTTTGATTGTACAAATGACCCATCCCCTATCCGATATGGCTCGAGTTCAAATCAACTATTTATGCAACTTCAAAATACAAAAGGGATGTAAATAGCCATCACTAGTCAAATATGCTTCTACAACTTGCACAGGGTAAAAGTTGAACTCACATTCTACTTCAAAGTTTGCAACATGATTGAAAAATGGATTAAAGCTGGTTTTCAAGGTTCTATGATGCAAGATAGACACAACAGGCTTTTGCAAACAAACTCAAAACGAGCAATTACCAATCATTGAATCTGTCAGTCCTATGAAGCCTGCCTTGTACAGCAGTATGACTATTTTTTCATCTCCCCTTGTATGTCAATTGAAGAAGAAAAGAACTATATACAATGTTTTGGCAACAAGGATAAAGAAAGTGAATTCCTAGCACTGCAGCATGAGGCTCCTAGCATGGTGATAGCTGGAGAATCAAAATAAACTAATAGTCAAAACTATCAGGAGCGATGTGGAAACCATACGCAAATACTGTCACAGGTAGAAGTAAGTAACTTACGAAAGCAACTGAGAACGAACAGATTGGGATACTGAGAGCCTTCTCCTTTCATCAGCTCCAAAACTTTTATTCAGTGAACTAGAGTCATTTTGGTATGGTTACTGTACAGTTGTTCCATGAGATATCGTCCTTTTTCAGGTGGCTTTTACAAGTTAGACCCCATTATCCCAACTAAAAACTGGAGAGCCGGGGTTCAGGTCAAACGATGGGCTCAATTTTACTTGATCCCTCAGTAGCTGCTGAGCAACCCTATTAGCTAATACTGACTGTCCCTGATACGGTTGTCCATTAATGCCACTTTGAGCATGGTCCCCAAAATTTTCTCTAATAAAATCTTTGCCGTATGGAGGTGTTTCTTGAAACATGTCAGACTTCAGATTGTGACTAGTGTAACCATCAGGGTAAAAACAACTCTGAGCCTTTGGTGATGTTCCTGCACCTTCTGATGAATAAGTTGTTGGCATCATTGAGTTAAATAGTGGAACAGCACCACCACCGCTACTAAGAGGTGTTGATGAACCAGATACAGCACGGGGGCTTGATATGGTAGAGGCGGACAATCTTCCACTCATATGTTTAGGTGATTGTGAATAGTAAATAGGGCTCTCTATCCCAACTGGAGAAACTGGGCAAGATCTTGGAGCAGGTACATCACTGCAAAACAAATTGAATAAGAACATAGTGCTTTTTTTTTTTTGGATAAGGAATAAGTACTAATGTGCAGAGCTGAAAGACATTACTAATTTGTAGCCACAAAGCACAGCGAGTGCATATTTGTAGCCACAAAGCACATTCATAGGCTGTAGTACTTTCACCAATTAATTTAATTCTTGTACAGATCTATGATGTTAAATTAGAATTGACAAGTTTAACCATTTTTTGTGATAAAGTATTCTGAATTACTATTTTCTTGTTGTCTAGAATGTTTACAATCGATATATCTCGGAGGATTGTTTAGTTTAGTTCTCAAAAAATGAACGACTTATGATCATGTCTTTTTCCTAGTGAATAAAATAAGTCATCCATATGGAGTTCAACACCAAGATTAAAAATAAAAATAGCATATGATATTCCCTTCTGGAAAGAGGGAATAAGAAGTAGTACTAATTTGTACCAGTTGTACAAGCAAATTGTGTACTAACATGAGGAATACCAGAGCCTTTTCCTTTTATTGACAATAGGAATTTATCATTTACACAGTTTCAAGAACTAACGTGTAAAACATGTTTTGGTACTCAGATATTTTGGATTGATAATTGTGGAAAAAATTCTAGCTTCTGCATTAATAGCAAGATGGACCAAGACCAGATTACAGGTAACTATTGTGTGTGAGAAAGAAGTAGAAGTAGATCAAACCTAAAGCCAGGAAAAATCGTTGGACCTATAGGTTGATGATGAGCTGCAACTCCTTC
The DNA here is from genome assembly GCA_038996855.1 of Solanum aculeatissimum. Classification (NCBI taxonomy): domain Eukaryota; kingdom Viridiplantae; phylum Streptophyta; class Magnoliopsida; order Solanales; family Solanaceae; genus Solanum; species Solanum aculeatissimum. Next base: position 42,355 of record JBCEWC010000052.1, on the reverse strand, counting down.
TGAGTCCACATATGGTGGACCTTTAGAATGTCCAACGCCCTGAAATATCAGATGAAGTTTACTGTGAAAAACTCAAGCAATGATCAGCAGAAAACATATGTTCAATTTAAATCATGGTATCCAATCAGCAGAACATTCACGAGTCCCAAAGATGGCAGATAATGTCACTAGTCCAACAATATTACAAAGAGTTCTCCAGGCAGGGAGTAACTAGTGTTTCTAAGGACCCTACCAGAAATGGATTTTGAGGAAAAAGATGTGTTGTGCAAAAGGAGGGAGTACCATAGAGGTTTTACGTAACTGTATTCACGAGAAATAAGAATCTACTATTTGCCCCCACAAGATCTTAACAGACCAACTCACCAGGCGACCAACAAATGTTCATTTGCAAGCGCTCAACTAATATGGGACCCTCAAAAGTTGATCCTCCTCTCTGATTTTTTGTTTTTATAGCCTACTAACTTCACTCGGTAGAGATATTCCGCTATGGAGAACTGTCCATGCCAGTTCAGAATGCAGTGTTCCTCTAAAGTCCTGATTGCAAAAGCTATCTATTTTCTTGGATACAAATGCAGTAAAGTTGGTCATAATACCTTCAGTAGCTTCTAATACAGGTATAATTTGCTGTCAACTGCAGAAACTCTAGAAAAGATAAATACCAAACTAAGGAAAATTCAAGAAGAAATGATAAGGCCAGAATTCCTAATGGAAAAGTAAGCAATGCTCACAAACCACAATCATGGAAGCAGGCAATGCATGTGATACTTTGAGTTGCCTAAATCCAGACCCCACTTGTTTGTGGGATTACACGAGATTTTTAGTTGCCTAAAATGGGCAACATTGCCAGATGAGCGAAGAAGGAAAACATAATTGATATCGCAGAAAGTATGACCGGATGTATTGTATCTACAGGTTCAGGACTTACAATGAATCTTTCTATTGGAGGAGTACTTTTGACAAAGGGATGTTCCAAGAGCTGAGAAGCTGTTGGACGGTGGAGTGGATTGCGTTGCAGACATTGCCGCACAAAATCCTTACCCTCATCTGAGAGGTGATAAGGAATTGCAGGAACTTCCTTGCTGTTTCCAATCTTAAAAATAGCAGCGATCTATCAGAAAACCAACAGGAATTATAAGCACAACATAATTTAAAAACTGCACACTTTTTGACCATCATAAGCATATTAACTAACCCCCTCATACTGACTCCAAGGTGGTTTTGTTGTTGCCATCTCCAAAACCGTGCATCCAAGGCTCCATATATCTACCGCAAGATTGCAACCATTTGAATTATTAATAACCTGATGAACAAACATATATAATGAATTAGATGAAACACAGAGCCAACATCAATAGCATTAGAGCTTGATTTATAGTAATTCAAACCTCAGGAGCCATCCAGTAAGGACTTCCCTTGAAAGACAAAGGACAGTATTGACCAGTTATCTGCATATTGAAATAGCGTAAGCCAAACAAGACATGCACAGAATGATGAAAAAACAAACATTCTCTCCCTCACAGCACAGTTGATACTCTATAAACTCAGACTTGCCGAAAATTTTAGTCCTAGGTTCTCCTATTCAAACATAGAGGCATCAGTTGTTATCGAGGTGCAATATTAGAAATATGCTACAAATTTAGGATTCTTTCGTCACAACCTAGACGATACTTATTAATACATAATATGAAAAAGTTGACCCACAATCATTTCAAATCTAATTGCTTCGGCAATATACCCACCTGAGACTTCGGAAAATTGCCATGAATAGCCACCTCTCATAGAAGTTACAACATAGCCTCCCAATTCCCACATTTGACAAATACATATTCTTATGAACAATTCATGATCTTTAGTTCTTTACAGCTTCTGATTATTGGATGCTCTAAATTGAAAACTCAAAATATGATACTTCAATCCTTCTGCAGTTTTTCTTAACTATTTTAAGAAGCTTTTTGCAAGAGACCAATATTCTTTCCCAAAAGATTAAAAAATAATAATAACTAATTCCAGCCTACAGATGGACAAGAGATATTGTAATGGAAACCTACTGATAACAGAAACAAGACAACCGCAAAGCAGATACTAGCACTGCCTTACTTTTGGTTTGCGCCATGCTTTTCATAGAAAAGACGGCATATGCAACAATAACTTATAGCCGAAAAAGGGGTTCTCAAGAAACACCATATGGGTTGTGTGGAGAGAAAGAACTAGGAGAGCTTTTAAAGGGGTAGAGATAAATTTTGTACAGTTGAGAGGTAACCTCTTCTCGCTCATTGCCTTTTGGTGCACCCATGAGATCCCTGTAGGTATAGATGAATGGGTGTCATTTGTAGAAAACCATATTTTTCTTAGGTTTACTACTTTTTGTACACTTGTATACGGGTGTTTTTTTGCCCAAACATCAATATCAATAAAAAGAAACCACATATGCAGAAAGTAGACAGTCTAGAGCCTGCCGCACAAAAGGATCATACATGTTTTGCCATCCCAAAATCTGCCAATTTAACGCGACCATTTGGGTCAACCAGTATGTTTGCTCCTTTAATATCTCTGCACAAAATTTAAATTTACACATCAGTCATCAAACATATTAACATAGGGGTTCTAAGAAAATCAATGCCGAAAAAGATCATGCATATTGCACACAAGAACTTTTTCAACAATACACCTACCTGTGCACTGTGTTTTTAGCATGCAAATATGCAAGGCCAGACAGAATTTGTTGAGTATAACTTTGAATTGCTAGTTCTCCGAATTGACCGTATTCTTGAAGAATTTTATAGATTGAACCACCAGAAACATACTCAAGGTATATGTATAGTTTGTCATCTACCTGTAGATGGAACAGAACAAGCATTGAAGGCGATCTATATCATTATTTAAGGGAATAAGGATATTAAGGGAAACCTGCAACATAAATCTTTTTTCTATAAGGAAGCAAACTGTAATATATTAAAAAGTAAAGTCATGATTTGATATCCTGAGAATACTTTGGTGCTCATTAAACAAATTTATGAGTATATCATTAGACTTAATCAACTTGGAATTTAATGAAAACTTTTTTATGATTAATTATGACAAGGCGATATCAGCAGTAGCAACTTCAAGAAACTTACCGTCTCAGATCCAAAATATTGCACAATATTTGGATGGCGCAATCGACTTAGCAGAGATATTTCCTGACAAATGTTGCTCCAGTTACGGTTTTGTGAAGTTAAAGAACACAATGATCATTTTTGAGATAATAATAACAGCAATATCAGCATAAATAATCAGTTTTCTTTTTGCTCTTTTGCTTCATTTGAGAAGCAAATTTAGAAATTTCTTTAAAGTAACTCACCTGCCCAAGCTGATGTGCACTCTCTCTTGACTTTGTGTCATCTTGAAAAAGTGTTACTTCCTTCATTGCACACATTTCACCACTTTCACTGCAGATTGTATCAAATATGAACTGATATTAGTGTCTATTTTGGTAAAGAGAAAATTTTACAAGAAGAATTCCATCACTCTGGTACTTGTATCTCCAGAAAAATCTTCATTCAAGTAATCTAAATTAAGGCATGCACATAAATCTAAAGAAAAAACGCAGATAGGAATATTAAAGCCAATAGAAGGCAAACATTACAAGAAACGATGGAAAAGTACTGATCACCATACCCGGCTACTGACCTGTTAAAACCAAGGTACACATGTCCAAATGTGCCTCTACCAATCAGACGTCCTTTCTTCCACCGGGGCCCGGGGCTTGGAGGATTACCTATTCTACCAGGACTTCGTGGAATTACAGGAGCCATTGAATGTGACAAAGAAAAAGCAGAAGAATGAGGGATTGATATGGGAGGAAGAGGCAGACGATGACTTTGTTGTTTTCCGTTATCAAGTGATGTTATGGAAGACTCGGCCAACGTTCCTCCAGCTCGAGGATGCAAGGGAGTCACAGTACCACTATGTATCCTAGAGCCAGGACCAGGACTAGTTATTCTGGGGCTAGGTGCAGGTGAACACTCAGGACTACACCTGCTGTGCGGCCAAAAGGACTGTGCTGACATATCACCTCCAATCGAATTGTGCCCAGAATTTTGGCCAGAACCTGGACTAGAGCAGTGCCTTGATCCTAAGAATGTTATCTCTCCATGTGGCTTCCCTATCCAGAAACCAGAGTTCATGACCGGTTCATGCCCAAATACCCTCATGGGACTGCTTGAAGGACTTGACATCGAGCTGTCAGGAGCACTATAGAAAGCACCAAGATGAGGAGTCTGTAAGTCAGATACATGAGAGCTTAAAATCCTCTGTCTAGGAGATGCAGGGATCGCCTGATTGTTTGACAAAAGATTAACTGACTTCACCATCTCTCCCGAACTTGCTTTGGATGCAGTAGGGGATTGATCCTTCTGTTTCAAACTGCAGAAATTGAATTTATTTGTTAGAAACACTCAAAAGAGATACTTTTAAGCACTGCTGTATATCAAATTGCAGCAGGAACAGGCAATTGTTACAGTTTATGCTTACCTCGAAGGACTATTAAAGGCAGTTCTGCTCCCATTTTCATAATCAGATGTTTGGGGACTAAGAAGACGTGAGTCAGTAAGATCATCACTGTCACTGGAGCTGTCACACGAAACAGAAGCAGTTGGTAAGTCCCTGTCAACCCCCGCAGCATCTGGTCCATGGGGAAGACACCTCGGCGTGGTAAGAGGCAAAGTCAATGATGGCTTGGAGACTTCACCGGTCACTAATATTATGGATGCACTGTCATCAGAGTTGACAAGATGTACATAAGAAGAGTGACCCTCAGGAAGGGGAAGTGGTTGAGAAGAAGAACTACCAGCAAAGACCTGACAGCGTGAAACTGGTGTAGATGGTGATGGTGACCTTGAAACCCTTGATTGAGAATCCTTCACCGGATTTGTATCATCATGTCGTCTTCGAGATGATTGAGATTTACCACTTGATTTTTCCTCAGTGAAAATCTTCAGTTTCCTATTTATTATGTCAATAAAACTCTCCTTGGTGGATTTTCTTCTTACATCCTTAGATGAAGACTTCCCCCACCATGAACGCATTGCTATATGAAATTAGTGTGAGCAAAAACAGTCAGCTGTTGCATATAATAAACTTTTAGCAGGATATAGCCAGCTAAATAGTTAAACTCTGTGAGAAGTCCCTCTGAATGCTCATTTTTCTCATAGAAGTTTTCATACTGACTAGTTCAGCCCGTCAAAGAGCATCAAGGATCATTTCTGACCAATGCATGCACCTACAATAATTAAATAAATTTAGAGATTTTTGATAAAGTAATAAATTTTTAATGAAGTGCAAAAACATATCCGTATACGAGTAGCATATTAAAACTTTAGAGATTAAAACTTCTACGATTTAGTCAGTTCAAAAGACATGCATTATATCTATGGTCATCTGCAGGAGATAATAGAGTAACCAACAGCACCCTTCAGCTACTAATGTCTTCTGCAAGCAAGAACAGGTAGAAAACCACAAAATGTATTCCACATATTAATAATTATCAAATATATATTCAGCAAGCTAATGAATTCAGCACAACAACTTCATCCAATTTTTTAGTTCTAGTACATTAAAAAAAGAGAGGGGAGCAACAGAAAAAAGTGATCCATCTCTCAAAAGGGCAAAGGTGTAAGAAAACCAAGAATCTTTTAAAATTTGGTTAGTTCTAAATAAGGTTAGAACAGAAGTCAGCTGATAGCACCTACAATTATCATCATCCATAATTCTAAAAGTATGATTTTAGAAGAAGAGTCTCTTACAAAGGCATAAAAGACAGTCTTGACTCCTTGTGGGACAGCAGCTCAAAGAAAATGACCATCACACCAGACAACTCAGATAGCAGATACATTCTATTAAGCTTCCCGAGAATGAAATCAGAAGGCAAGTCTACCTAGAATGTATAGGCTGCTCATAGAAACAAGTATTACATGTATTAGATTTTGGTGGTAACAAATTTGCTTAGAGAAAAAAAGGAAAGGAATTATGATGCTAACAGTGCTAATAATGGATAATCTAAATATATTTCATTACAGTTCCTAGTGGATATGCTTGAATGTGCTAACTGCAGTAGTTACGCAGAAGAGGTTCCCTAAGCACAATGAGCAACTCAATATATATATGTTTATGTGTGTGCGCATATGCACACACCATTAGGCACACAATCACAGCAATTGACTTCTCTGAATAATACAGTAACTTTTTCTTATCAAAATTCACCTGAAACTGAATTCTTCTCTCTTTTTTTTGACAAACCTGAAGCTGAAATTATTATAACGCAATTTCCCGAAATCTAGCTGTGAAAGCAATCCAAGGTCAACACTGATCACGTAAGAAAAAAGAATTAACTCAACTAAAAGCTTATCCACCCACTAACTGCAAATAAAATACAATATATGCAACTTATACCTACATTACAGTGAGGTATATCTAAAACTGGGATGACCTACCAACAGTCAAAACGCTAATATACTCATGGGGTTAGCGAGGAAGTGCTCGAGCAGCACACCACCCCAAAATAGGAAACAAAAGAGTCAAGCCCTAAATTCTAAGACTTGTGAAGATCAAACTTGCCTGAATTCCAGTGGTGGAAGCAATCAAAATCAATTCTTGATCAATAAACAACAAAATAAAATAGCCGAAATGAAACCTTCAACACCCACTCCTTGCAAATAAACTCAAACCATTTGAACATATTACCATAATTAGTACATTAACCATGAAATATGTCAAAGCCCTAATTTTTAATACTTGCAAAGCTCAAAAATCCATTGTTGACCCATGAACAAATGAAACCTTAAAATACCCACTAACAATAAATTAAAAAAACACAAACATGTGATATAAATCCTTTAATTAGTACGTTACAGTGAAGTGAACTAAAACCTGAGCTGAATTACGCAATAAATGAAAACCCTAAATTCTTTAGACTTCAACTTTTTCCCCCAAATTTAAGCAGGGGAAGCAATCAAAATTCATTTTGCATCCATAAATACTAAATCAAGTTACCTCAAATGAAACCTTAAACATCTCCTAACTGCAAATTAAAACACAATTATGAACATAAATCACTATAATCAGTACGTTACAGAGAAAAACACAGAATCAACACTCACTTTTGCAAAAGGTCAAAGCCCCAATAAATTACGGGTATGGAAGAGAGTAAGTCGTATATCATACCGATCAAATTGACCCGATCCGACCCGCACAAATATGGGCCTTTCTGTGGCTCCGGTTGCCGGAGAAGATGAAAGGATTGAAGTGAGAGAAGAGCACAGTCTGCATGGAGAAGGAAAAAAAAAAGACTACACATGCTGAGTGGTAAATGACATATATACCCTCATTGTCAGATTTGTGAAGTCAAATAGGTTGACTTTCTTTTTTACTTTTCTCAAGTGCCTTTGACTTTTCTTAATAAGAATACTAATTAAGAGACGACAAAAAGAAACAAGTCATTTTTTTTTAAACGATGAAAATGTATCAATATGATCGAAATATACAATTTTTCTTGCGTCGGGATTTAGATAGATAGATAAGGTGTGGATTGTTGAAGATAGTTTCATACTAGTTTTAAAATTCTCGCGAATAAGACCATTTGGTGTAGGGCGAAGCGACGACCTCATTTATTCATTCTAACAACTCATTGTCCTATTTTTATGAAAGCCTTTCATTTGCTTAAGAAATGGTTCGAGCCTCTTATTTTGATTTCTCGAATTGGTTCATAGTAGCCTGAGTATATCCGGGGGGAGTGATTAATTCGATAAGAATAGTGGAAAGAATGAAATGCACATTTCATTTTCAATTCTATATAGTGAGTCATTACGTAAGTTATATGTATAATTTTCATAAGCAAAATGATTTATCATTATTCGTATCTAGTATCTTCTGTTTTAGGGGCCAGATATTTTTTAGACGAGTAACTTCCGAAAACAGTTTCTCTATCTCTATGAGGTAGTGGTAAGGTCTGCGTAAATTTTACCCTTCTCAGACCCCACTTGTGAAATTCTACTGTGTATGTTATTGTTGTTGTTTATCCATAGTTCTAAGTTTCCAACGGACTAAAACATTACTATAAATAAGTTCTTATTAATTTATTTTTTCGTTAAAAACTTTAGACAATTCTCGAAAATAATAAATAATGATAAAGTCCAATAAATATGACAAATTAAAGTGGTACATATATGGTTGCACTTAATTAAAGCCGTAAATGTTGTTGTGAACATGAAAGCAACATTTACTAAAGAAATGTAGGGTATATCATACCTTGTGGACAAGAATTATTATGAAATACATGAATTATTTTAATTAAAAAAAAATTGTGAACTCGGAGAAATTACAGTTATCATTCTTTGGATGCACATTAGGTAAACTCATTCTTGTGCAATAGCGTATAAATCACACATAAAATATAAGTTGTATTAGACAAATTTAGTGTTATGAACTCAAGAAGAAGATGATGACAGTATCGATCTCTACTTCCTTTATATTATACTTAACCTTTTTCTATAAACTTTTTGGATTAGTTCGTAGCAATATGGAATATACTGGCTAATTATGAAAGGAATATCAACAGATGATGTGAGGACAACTAGGTTCACGAAGTAGCATTCTTGCAGAGTTCAGAGCAAGATCGCATTTCAAAACGTATACTACAAATAATATATTATTGACTGATTCCACGATTCGAATATGTTATCAATAGATCACGCAATGACTAGACACACACTTCAATTTGTACTAGAAGACATTGCAAATCTTAGCCACCATAATGTATCATTGTATAGAATCATAAAATCACAAGTGCAATATCTATGTATAACCAATCATATTATAATCTATTGACAAAGGAAAATGTAAGGGTGATAAAGGAAAGCAAAAAAGGTTAAAGTTGTAAATAAAAACTTGATTGACATTATTTGTCTTATAGCCACATTTCATATGATCAAGTAGTTAAGAAAATAACCTTTACTATATATAATAAACTATTATTAGTGTATGATAAACAATTTAATTTTCACTTGCAAGATTCATAAATCTTCAAGCTGGAATTCCATTTACTGCAATGTCTCCTGGTTGATGAATACCATTATTGGTCATGTGTTCTCCAGCACAAGAGTGGTCAATTTTGCCAATTTTGGCCAAAATTGGAACCAAGTCTCTAGGGGTGACATTCATAACTAGACCATATTTCATGAACAATGTCAATGACATTTTTTGTTCCACCTTGTGGCCCGGTGCCACCGCGAGCCGGTGGCGGAGCAACACTGCTGCTGCTATTGATTTCATTTGCAAATATGCCAAGTCTTTGCCTAGACAAATTCTCGGTCCTGCATTGAATGCAACGAATCTGAATGCGTCTTGAACTTGGAACTTGTTACCGTCTATGGACATCCATCGTTCTGGCTTGAATTCTAAACAATCTTCGCCCCAGATGAACTTCATTCGACCGGTTGAGTATATGGAATATGTGATATTTGAACCTGCTGGCAAGAATGTGCCATCAGGTAAATAGTCATCATTGATTACATGTTTTGAGTCCTCTGGCACTGATGGGTAAAGTCTTAAGGTCTCGGATAATGCTGCCTTGAGGTATGCCAATTGATCAACTTCTTCAAACACTAACGGCTCTTCTAGCCACTTTGACGTGTCATTGCCACGTGTCTCCATGAGGACTGTGCAAAGCTCGACGAGTATTTTCTCCTCTACCCTTGGATTCAAGCTGACTAGCCAGAAGAACCAGCTCAGTGCCACGGATGATGTGTCACGTCCAGCTAGGATGAAATTGAGTGCCACATACTGGAGGAATTTGTCAGAGTAGGATTCTTTTTTCTTCATAAACCTAGAAAGCAAGTCGTCGTGTTGGGGCCCACCATTCTGATGATTCAGCAGCTCTAGCTTACGTGTATTAATCACGTCGGTCATGTAATTGTCCAATTCTTTCAAGCTACGGCTCAAGTTCACCTCTGTTCCGAGTCCAAGCATTTTCTTCAACTTCCAAATAAACTCGGGTATAATAAACCGATGCAACGTGGCTTCAGTGGCTCGATCAAATGACGAGGCAAAAATATTTTCAGGTAACCCCAGAGATAGCGTCTCTGGATCTTTGCCAAACGTCAAACCACAAATGTTATCAAAAGTGAGCCTAAGGAGAAGATCCTGAAGATCAATCGGCTTTCCCTGAACCTGAGCCATGTCAAGAATCGGACAGAACCGGTTCTTAATAGCTCGGTTCACCCACCGACCCATAGCTTGCCTCAAGGTCCGCGTGGTAAATTCCAGCGCAGCCGTCTTGCGCTGAAAGAGCCACGTGTCACCATCCGAATTAAAGATACCTTCACCTAGCAAATCATGAAACACAGCTTGCCAAGTAGGACCCTTGGGGTAATTGTCAAATTTAACCTTCAAAATATGTTCCAGATTCTTCGGATCGCACGTGACCGTCACGAGACCTTGCTTTCGGGCTAAAAATGGAATTGCACATATACATGTTTGGTACGTACCGGTGCAGACCCGAAGATTTTCAGCGATCCATTCATGCATCCGGTTACCGTTTTCAAGCAGGCCGGGTAAACTTCCAACTATGGGCCATATTTTTGGGCCTTTGGGCCCTTTCATGGACTTTGTGATGGACTTGAACCATAGTAAATAGGCCACTACAATTGCTACAATCATCATACCAGTTGATACATCCATTTTACCCTACATAAAAATAAATAAACAAATCAATTAATTGACAAAAAAAAAAATCATTAACTTTGAAAAGTTTTTGCAAATTTTATGGAAAAAAATTGGATTTTTTTTTTCTATTAAAGTTTTAATTTTGCCTTTAAAAATTCCGAAACTCGCAACGAAAAAAGAAAGTGAGTTAGGCAAAAATAAAAGCTATAAAAAGAAATAAATTTGGCCCACTAAAGTAAGAAGATATATACAATTTTCACACATGATCTTAGTGGTTTTTTTTTCAAAAAAGTGACTTTCTTTTTTGTTTTTTACTTATTTTATAGTGTTTGATAAATTACTATTTCATCAATATTTATACGTAATTTATCAAAATATTATAAGATGGGATGAGGTAAGGACTAGGGTTTTGGGGCGAGATGGAACATTCGATGACTGAGAGAAGACAATAAACTTAAAATGTACCTTATAAAACTTACTTTTCCTAATTTTATCAAAAAAACATTTTCCATTACTCCAAGTTATTTGGATCACCAAACATCAGAAAATTGAAAACCATACCAAACACACCAAATGTTTTATGTTGTTTTTATGGTTTTAATTTAATTTCAAGAACATTTTAAAACTAAATGTCACTTTAAAAAAATCATAAAAACAAGAAAAAATCCATACCTATAAGAACTTGAGAGATCTTAACACTTGGAGATTGATACAAAAAATTAAAATTAAAAAAATAATAATTATGAAGTGAGAGAAAAGAAGAAAGTAGATAGAACTTGTGAGTGATAAAGAAGAAAAGAAATTAAGTTATTTATAGAAGTAAAGGGGAAGAGGATATAATAAATGAAGGGGCTCTATTCTTGTTGGGGGGAAAAAATAGCTCAAAAATAAATATAATATAAACATATGCATGATATATATATATAAATTATTATGGATCGCGATGGAGTAATAAGCAGAGACAGATACAAAATTTTTAGAATTTGAGAGTACCACTTTAAAAAGAAAGGAAAAAAATGTAGAGTATTAAGTGAGAATTAAGTAACTTAATATTCAATAATGTTCACCATTATGTCCACACCATTAAAACAAAGAGGAAAATTGTATTAAATGAGAATTAAATAATTCAACATTCAATTAAGTTCACCATTACGCCTTGTTGGAGGATGAGTGACAACAGATAATATTATATTAATTTTAAAAATATGTATATAAAATAATTAGTTTTACTGAGAAATTATGAGTTTACTTGTGGGATTAACACTAGATACTTACGTGTCACTATTTCATTTATCAAGGTCAAACTATAGGAACTTTGATAAAACACTTTAAGATGTATTTTTTTCATCATATTAATATGGGAAGGATTGCAACTTATAGTATTTTTCGTATAGTTTTCAACCATTTAAATTTTAGATTTCAAATATTAAATTTAGTTGTTTCAATTTAGTTTTGAAGTTTAGTCAAACTAGCCTCGAAAAATGAAACATTTACAAGTAAAAATGAACAGAGAGAGTATGTTGTTGTACCATAGATTCACGTTCATCATAATTAACCTAATGAATTTGCTCATAATGATAATTAAATACACATTCATTTTTAGTCAGAGATTTTAGGAATGATTTGGTGTAAGGTATAAGAAGGCAGTTCTTGAATTTTTTATCCCACCATTTTTGTCTTGGTGATAGAATAAGTTATCCCACATACATCGTGGGATAACTTATCGCAGGATAATTTATTCCAAAATTAGTTATATCAGGATAACTTTTTCCAACCAAACAATCACTTATATGAAGTCGACTTTGCTCAAATATGAAACTTTTGACCAATACAAATTCAAATTTCAATACAGATATCAAACACCGTGTGTATTTATGATGATATATAGATATGGTGTAGGGGAAAAAACAGCTTTAAAAGCAAAGAACAATAAATGCCAACAGAGGTCGTTGGAGACTTACTAACTAAAAACAGCTATCCATAATTAATTTAGAATCACATGCATATATAATATGATACAAAATGTCTCTAATGGTTATTTAATTTGTTTAAAGTTTCCTTCAATTAATAGTCTCCATTATAGGAAAATGATGAAAGAGATCTATGAGAAAATGATTAAAATTCAAAGACTTTTTTTTTTTGTTTTTTAATTGCACTTGTTTTTATATTCTTGATTTGATGTGGGGTTGTGGTTTTTTTAATCATATTTTTCAATTTAAAATAAGTGTTGTTTTAACTGTAGATGAAAATTCATCTTTGTTCAAAATATGATTCATATGTAGCTATATATTATAGGAGAGAGGTGAGCGAGATCGAGATAGGGAGGAGAGAGGCGAGCGAGATTGAGAGAGGGAGGAGAGAGGCGAGCGAGATCGAGAGAGGGAGGAGAGAGGTGAGCGAGATCGAGAGAGAGAGTGGAGAGAGGAGAATTGTATATGTATATTGTCAAATTGTATATGTATATATGTCAAATAATTGTATATGTGTAACTAATATACATATGTATTTGTATATCTAACAAGCGAGATCGGGAGAGAGAGGCGAGTGAGATCGAGAGAAAAGGAAAGAGGAGAGCGAGAGAAGGTAAAGAGTGGAGAAAGGTGAATTATATTTGAATTTGGTGAATTGAATATGTATATCTGTTGAAAAATTATATATATGCAACTGGTATATATATATATATGTATTTCTATAAATGACAAGAGATTGTACAGAGAGAGGAGACATGCGAGAGAGAGGACATAACAACAAAATCCTAACTATAGCTATAAATTATAATTTTTTTCAAACTATAGTGATATAATATAAATAAATATTGTATGTTTGCCTAGTTACATAATTTACCCAAAAACTATGTACATATATTTATGTATTATATGCCAAGCCGAAAGTCCATATACAAGGAATAATTTCTCTACCTTCTCAAATTAAGGATATATTATATTTTTTTCGTTCATCGCTTATGAAATTACTCTATATTTATTCTGATATACAATAAGTCGAATTTTCATTGACTTTTTTCGTGAATTTACTATTTTAAATTCTCTTAGTGAATCTCTTAACTCCGTCACTCATTTAAACAAACCAATTTGTTCTCAAATAAGTATTGTCTTAAGGAAGCAAGATGATATTAATTTTTTTTTCTTTTTAAAATTTCTCTTATTATAATAAATGATCTATATAGTTTTCTAAGAAGTTTGAAGAGATAAAAGAGTAATTTAATCAAGTAACTTTTACAATTAAATAATTTTCATATGCCAAATCTTATAATAAAAGAAGCATTTAACTATCTAGATAATAACTAGTAAGGTAAAAATAGAAAATAATAATTAATGTTTTGATCTTATTTCTACAATAATAAATTACAACTTTGGACCAAATTCTTAGACTATTAGTGACAGATTTTATTTATTTATTTTTGGTTACTCAATGAATCGATTAATTGAAATTACATGGATAAATGTTATAAATGATGAATCAATTTCTTTTATATATCTGTTAAATTCATTTTTGACCTAATAAAATTGTATTTGTCACAAAATGTTGTTTTATATATATATAATTTATTAATTTAGAATTAGTAACTCAAATCAATTCCCATAAACTTTATTATTTTATTTTTTTTATCTATTTGTTTTGGCACTTTTTTCCTCTTTTTTTTTTAAAAAAAAAGAGAAATAAAATTGCAACACTCACCTAATTTTGCATGAAAGAGTTTGATTTCTTAAATTCAAACATTAAATGAAGAAAGAAGAATAAATTAATGATATTAGTTGAGAAAACTATACAAAGACAAATTAAACACAAAACAAAAAATATATATATATATATATATTACCACGACTATAACATATTTAACGTAATTCTGCTAGTAGATTTGGAGAAGATATGTAGGATGTACGCATATTTTACTTTTATCTTAGAATTATGTACAAAATTCTTTTCGATATTTATTATTTTTTACTTTATAAGTTGAGCTTTCGATTGTTATCGCATTTTATAAGTTGAACAGTCATATAAGTTGGGATTTCTACTGTTAGTTCGTCCACCCAGGAAGATAAGTGTGGGTGTCACTCACGACCCATTTTGAGTCGTGACATTACTAATATGATTTGATTTATATATATTCATTATTAGTTTTAAATTTTATCTATTTAATGCTAAAGGTAAAATTGGGAAATAATAATAAATTCTCTATTGATTTTTTAAAATTTACAAATACTCTCTCCTACCGTTTCATGCTTACTTATCCGCTTTGAATTCTCCACGTCTCTTTCTTATAAAATAATTATTGATATGGATATATTTTTTATTATTACAATATCATATTAATTAATGTTTAGTCTTAAATCTTGAAAATAATTCGGAGAATAAGTAATTTATATTAAACGTAAAAAATTTAAAAAAAATTCTCTTTACATGCTAAAAAAAGGTAAAAATTGAAAATATTTTATTTTTTTCGTATAGTCATTAATAACATTAAGAAAAGGTGCTTTATTAGGAAAATTTTAAACTAATTAGTCTTGATTTTTTTTTGTTTAATTTATTTTGAGATAAATATTTTTAATATAAAAACGACAAGTATTTGAAACATAAAAAGTAAACATTACAACTAAGGTCAAAAGTAATACAATTTTAATATGATTAAAACTTCTAAGCTTTACCAATCTCTAATAATCTTTTAAAAAATTTGGGGGGTTTAACTAAATTTATTTTTTATTCAGTGTCAGATATTTGTATTAAAATTCATCTAATTTAAATTTTATTTGAGAAAGTGTGTTCTCTACTAAAGATTTTTTTTTCATATTTAAGACTCGAATTAATACCTTCGATTAAAAGAGAAATAACCTCACGTGTGTATATATGTGTGAATATATATATAAATATATTATTTTTAGTACATAACTTGAAACTAATAAACACTCAAATCATTTTGATGTTGTTGATTGCGTGACGAGATTAGTTTGAAGGTTCAAATATTTTTCATTTTTCGAAAAATATTTTTGAATTTTCTCATAATATTTTTCACTTTCAGAAGACTCGAATAAAAAATCTTTAATAAAATATTGAGAAATTCTAACTATCTCATCGCAATCCATGTATCGTGCATATTTTAACGATAGAAAATGTTTTTCGTATGTATAGAACTTGGGATAAGTCAATTATTCAAAATTTAAGAATAAAAAACATTTGAAACTTGTAAGTTATAATTTATAAGGATTAAAAAGTAATTTCATATTTAGCATATATCTCAGTACAAAAAAAAATGTTCTCTATTAAATATAATTTAATATTCAAAGTTAAAATTCGACTAGATGTATATCTTCTCACCAAACTCAAAAGTATGCTTCTTGTGCGAGAAAACTCTCGAGGAAAAAAGAAAAAAACATTATTATAGAAGTTAATATTCATATAAGGCATTATATTCTGTTATATTAAGTTTTCGCTATATGAATCGTGAAGTGTTTGAATACGAATCGAATCATAAGAATGAAGAATTTATTACTGTACAACCTCGGATACTTATATTTTTTAAAGAGACTGTTTTCGAAGCTCGAACTCATCATATCAGCCCATGATGTTAGGTGGCAAGTCATTGAAATCCAAAAAAAATCTTGGTTAGATTTATATGCCAAAAAATTGTGACACACCATGATAAATATGAGAATCTAAACATGGATTATATGTACTTTTATTCTTTATTTAATGAATTAAATTAAATATACAACACGTTTTCAATGAAATTATATATTTTTTATTTATCTAAAAAACTGATATTTTATTATTTATAGCTTGTAGTAATTCATCTTTTCTTGGCTAAGTTTTTCAAATATCTTCTACTATTTTCTTTAGTCCATGTTTTATGTACTAGGGCATTATGTTATTGGACAATTTTATTTGATTAATTATTTTTTTCCAATCATTTGTCAACATCTCATAATAGATTACGAACAATAACAATATTTTCAGTGTAATTTTATAAAGAGGAAATATTTGAAACATAATAAGACAAAAAATGGGTATAGTTTGCTAAAATTACGATGTATAGCTACATATTATAGGAGAGAGATGAGCGAGATCGAGAGAGAGAGGAGAGAGGCGAGCGAGATCGAGAGAGAGGAGAGAGGCGAGCTAGATCGAGAGAGAGAGGAGAGAGGCGAGCGAGATCGAGAGAGAGAGGAGAGAGGTGAGCGAGATCGAGAGAGGCAAATTAATTATACATGTATATTTGTCAAATTGTATGTGTATATTTGTCAAATAATTGTATATGTGTAACTGATATACATATATATTTGTATATCTGGCAAGCGAGATTGGGAGAAATAATTGTGTATATGCAACTAATATATATATATGTATTTGTATATCTGACAAAAAATTGCAAAGAGAGAGGAGAGAGGCGAGAGAGAAGAAAGAGCAAATAGCAATACAATCCTAATTATAACTATAAATTATAATTTTTTCAATCTATATACGTAATTTACCCTATAAAATAGGGTCTTAAGAAGAAAGAATACACACAGGTCTAAACAGAGAGATTGTTTTCAAAAGACTTGACTCAAAAAAGTGTAATCAAATCATTTCGATTGGTAACAAAATCTTGAAATTCAAGTATAACCAAAACAAAAAAATTAAAATTTAACCTCTAAATGTAATATATGGACTATTATGGTCCATATATGCAATTAATATTTACAGCCACTAAAAGTTTTGCAATTTTTTTTTAAAAAAAAATGAAATTGTAGAGGAGACCTAGTAAACAGGGTACAAAGCAATTTCATACCTAATTTATAGAAATCAATTAATAGATCAATAATTGTCTATTATTGCAAAGAAATAAAAGTGTGCTAAAAGATAAATAAAAAAATAAAAAGGAGAAATTACATATATATATATATATATATAAAAAAGTAAAATATTTATAAAAAAATAGTTCATATTTTATTTACATAAAAATAGCCCAAAATCATGGAAACTATACATGACTATACAATATAGTTTGTCAAAAGTTATAGAAAGTATACACTTCTATACAATGTATATTACTTATACATGGGCTATACACAAAATATACATTATGATACATAAATATACACCAATTATACATATCTATACAACGAGGGCTATTTTTTTAATAATTTTTTAAGTTTAGTGTCTCTCAGTGTAATTTTACCAAATAAAAAAAAATATACCAAGTCCATTTGCTATATTAAATGATTCTTGAGACATGTATTAATTCATAATAATTTGAATTAAAATCTACCTACAAAATTTTCAACAATAATAACTTCTTCTAACCGACCACAAGCACGGGCGGAGCTAGTTAGAGTCGACGGGATCATCGGAATTTTATTTGACGAAAAATTACATTATTTATATATATAGTGTGTGTATATATATTTGAACGCTTTTAAACTTTTTTATGTGTTTACTTCTTCATATTTTGTCTCGCTCATTGATCACGAGTATAATTAATAGTGACCATCAAATTAAAGTGACGATAGGACCGAAATTTCTTTGTTATTTAATAAGATGTTTTCTTGAGTATTAATAGAATTCTATTATATAACGTATTCTAACACCCTAAATTAATTATACAAATTTCAATACAGATACAGAACACCGAATAAATAAGTGCCACAAACTATAAATAATTAGACGGCAAAAATGCAGATGGAAGACAACCTGGAAACTTTAAACATTATACATGGACTTGTCTGACTTCTTTAGTTCTCATCAATATTCTTTATTTTTTTTTATATTCGATAATTATATTGAGATTTAATTAAATTTAAATTTACGCATTATTTGGATAATTTCTTATTAGGCTAACATTTTTAATATGATTTTTTAATTTTATTTTCAGAGTTTGAATTTAATTTTTTTGTTAAAGATAGAATGAGAAATTCAGTAAAATAACTGAGGTGAGCATGAATTATATCGAGTTTCACTTTAATCCTGTTTTTTTGTGATATGTCGGACAAAGTCGATCAAGATCTTTTTCAATACGTAACATTGTTGTAGTTTCAATTTTCAACGTCTATTATGAAAACCTATTATTAGTGTAGTAATTGGTTCTCAAATTTACTTCTGCTTGATTATAGATTTTGAAATTTGAAAATTTTAAAATCGTGACTTTAAAAATTTGAATTTGTATCTGAATATATATTTTACTTGAAAATTTTAATTAAAAAAAAAGAAATACATATCAAAATTAATAAGGAAACAAAGATACAATAGTGATGTTGACTCACACCTAGTTGTACATTAAAGATAAGTCCGATGCACTAAACTCCCGCTATACACAGAGTATGGGGAAGAGTTCGACCACACCTAGTTTTACACTAAAAATAATGATTTGTCATTGTTGAGACATGGTAGATTGAGGTAATTATATGTAATTATTAATTAATGATAAAAATGCATGTTCATTTGTTTATTAATTCTCCGTTTCAAAAAGAAGTTCTTCATCTTTTTTAGTTTATTTTAAAAAGAATATTTTTTTTATAATATTATAATTTCAGCTTTTTACATGACATATTTAAGGTAAGAAAACTAAAGAGTATTTTGGCATCTTTGACGGAGCTTTAATTTAGAACCACACAATTAAAAGTCTTCTTTATTTTAACTTCATATCAAGTTAAATCAGATCGTTCGTATTGTATAACAATGAATCTGGATGAGCAATAGTACAAGTCAACCATTGTATTCCTAACTATATTATATCACTTAATGAACTAATTATTAATAATGTGGGGAAAATGCAACATGATATTTTGTCTTATTCAAAAACTTCTAAGGAAGCCTTAGATTATGTATTCACGTTATAGTGGAGTGATAAGTACTTCTTTATCTTTAATTAAATATTTTGAGTTTGAATTTTAGGCATAAAACACCTCTGATAAGGAGCATTTTACCCCTCAAAACTGATTTTTTCGACGTAAATTCAAAGTAATAAAACTACAAAACATCTACCAAACACCGAAAAGATAGATCACATATTTTTGCTATAGGGGTTTGTCATTTGCAAGGAGGATTGAAAATGGCCCAAGCCAAATAATGGGCTTGTGGATAATGGAGGAAAACTTAGATAAATATACTATATAAGAAAAATATTTACAATCGGTAGGAAAACTTAGATAAAATATTGCTAAAATTAGTAGTTATTTTTTTAAAAAGACTCGCCCAAGTAATTTTTTCAACAATAGGCCCGTCTTGTTGTGTATATTATATATAAACTAGCTGGTCTATATTGTAAAATCTATATAATTCATCCATATTTGTAAACTAGTTAACCGAAGTGTTTCATGACGTTATTATCGCTTATTCTTATTTAAATACCGATCTTTTATTTACGACAGAGTTCCAACTTATTACGTTTTGTTTAACTCATACATCACGTTGTTGAGTTGTCTCTCGTCGTTTTCGTCTAAAATTAGTAAGTTATTGTAAGCGCTAGATGAAAATTTAATATATTTTTTCTGCAATATTAAATAACTTGTGAGTAAATATTAGATTCGAATCTAACAACGTCCAACAGAATAATTTTTTAATGATTATATTTGCACAACTTTCCAAAATAGGAACAAAATTTAAATGGTGACATACAGAAGGAAACATATTAAGGCAAAAATAGTTATAGTTTGTTAAAATTACTATTTGTAGCTACATATTATAGGAGAGAGGCAAGCGAGATCGACAGAGGGAGGAGAGAGGCGAGCGAGAGAAGACAAAGAGTTGAGAGAGACAAATGGTATATGTATATTTGTTAAATTGTATGTGTATATATGTCAAATAATTGTATATGTATAACTAATATACATATGTATTTGTATATCTGACAAGCGAGATTGGAAGAGAAAGGAGAGATGAGAGAGACGAGCGAGCTCGAGAGAGGGAGGAAAGAGGCGAGTGAGAAAGGGCATAGAGTGGAGAGAGACAAATTGTATATGTATATTTGTCGAATTGAATATGTATATCTGTCAAATAATTGTATATATGCAGCTGGTATATATATGTATTTGTATATCTGGGAAGGAATTGTAGAGAGAGAAGAGAGATGAGAGAGGCGAGAGAGAGAAAGAGAGGAGGGAGAAAATAGCAACAAAACTATAACTATAAAATGTAATTTTTTTCAAACTATAGTTATATAATGTAAATACATATAATATATTTGCCTGGTTACATAATTTATCCAAGAAGAAATATGTACGTAATAGTTTAAGACTTTTTAATGGCCCAAATTAAATAATGGAGTTTGTGGATAATGGACCCATTTGTCTATTTTTCTTCTTTTACTTACCAATCTTTTATGGGATAGTTACACCCACAAACCATTGAGAAATATTATTTATATAAAAAATAGCTCACTTTTTTTAAAATTATGAAAAGTAGCCATCCAGCTGATTTTTGGCTATTTGTTACAATTTTGGGCATTCAACCCTCGATGTATAGGCATGTATAGTCGGTGTATATTTATGTATATTTAGTGTATAGCTCATGTATAAGTAATATATATTGTATATTAGTGTATACTTTCTATAACTATATTGTATAGTTTCATTGATTTGGGGCTATTTTTTATATAAATAAAACATGGACTACTTTTTTTTCGCAAACTTTTTACTTTTTTGTATATGTAATTTTCCCGTCTTAAATTTGGGATAGAATTCCTACCCCCAAACCCAATTTGTCAAACTATTAAATTTTGCATGCTAATCAGCGTCCATCCTATATGATATCGATAAGGTATTAATATACCGACATATCAACATAGTATCACAAAGGATTAAGCTCAATCTTATATGATACCGATATGATATCAATATACTAATGAAGTATCACAGAAGATTAAGCTCAGTGCTATATGATACTGATATGGTTTCAATATACCAACAGAGTATCACAAAGAATATATTTTCTACTAATTTAGAGTTTAATAAATAAAATTGTGACTTTAATAATTTTTTCTTAATTATTTCTTAAAAAAAAAGAGTTCAACCCTATATGATATCGAAAGGGTATCAATATACCGATGGAGTATCACAGAAAATTAATCTCAGTCCTATATGATACTCATATGGTATAATATACCGACTAAGTATCACAAAAGAATATATTTCCTACTAATTTAGAGTTTAATATTTATTTATTAAAAAAGAGCTCAATCCTATATGCTATAGATAGAGTATCTATATACCGGCAGAATTCCAACCTGTTACATAGTATAACATGGTTGGGGTGTGTCACTAACCAAAGGTATGTCAATGTCTTATATGTCAATTAGATTATTAAATGTTGAAATTAATTTAGTATATATTTATAAAAACATTGTGTATATTTTGGGGGTGTATATAGAGGGATTCAAGTGGTAAGAATGTAACACGGGATGTGCGAATAAAACACAAATCAAGATTTTAAGTGGGAAAAGGGCAGAGGAGTGGGCCCAATACTCTCGTGAATTTCGAACCTAGCCTAATTATACCAGGGAATATTATTATCCGAACCTCTTTCAATGGAAAGTTATATAATTTATATATACATATACAGTAGATGTGAGAACCCCTGGACTAGTTTGTATGTTCTTCAAATTTTGAACCCTTTTGTGAAAATCGTAACTCCGCTGCAGCTGTGAGGCATGAGCCACATAGCAATGTTGTCAAAGGCACATTTAAGCCCTAAAGCGAGGCACAAAGCATGTTGAGCGCTTCACCCTCTCTTAGCTGGTGCTTCAGGATCGTCATCAAGACTCTAAGGCATACTTTTCCTCGCCAATGAGCATAACCAGGCCAACATTCCCTGAGTTTCAAACATCACCTAATACCTAGAGTATTTCTTAGTTATCAAAATTACATAAACACCTACAAATATATTTGAGTCGAGGGTTTGTCGTAGAGATTAGGTCTACATGCATTCTACTCCTCCCTAGATCCCATTTGTGAGATCACACGAGGTATATAGTTGTTGTATACATAGATATTCAAGATTCGACTTTTAGAGATAATTGTTGTTCAATTTCTGGGGATAAAAAAGTGGAATAACATGAAGACAAATACTGAGGCAGTAAATTAAAGTTTCATATTCCACTCTCTTCATATACATACAATTTCTGCAATGAACTAAAGAAAGTATTTACAGATGAACAGCAAGAATCAGGGATTGTAAATAAGATGGTCACTTGCAAGAACTTCCAGCTAATCTGCTCGAACTCTTCAAAAAAGTCCGACTCATAGTGATCATTTATCACAAAATGACTCTGGTTATCAAATGATTGAACAACCTGGAGACATCTTACGTGTCGAATCCTCCAGCAGCAGCAGTAGTGCATTTTTGAAGAATCCGACACAACTTAGAATCCCCTTACTGAACTCTGCCAAACTTCAACAAATTGCTGATCTTTCCTTGTAACAAACATCTTGTTACCTCCAAAGCTGAAATGAGTTATCTTGTTTCCACAACTATCTTTTGCTCTCCCCATTGAGTTCTTTCTAAAGACTCTATCTTTAATAGAAGAACCAATCAAAACCTCAGACCACAATTCAAGATTTCCACCTTTACTACAAAAAACTTGATTTCCATGACTCTCAATTTTACTCCCAAAGCCTTCTTTCTTACCATTTGTTACTTTTCTTTGATCACCAAGACAAGTCCAAGAGTTTTCCTTTCCAATATTCCTCAAATCCGAAATGAAAACTTCGCCTGAATGCACACCGACTTTCACAATAGCTGAAAGATCATCCGAAACTGTGCAATCAGCGAAACAATCGACAGTTTCCTTGATCTCCCACACCGCGCTCCCTGACCTTAAGTCCCAAAATCTAATGTTCCCTCTAACACCAGAAGGACCACTATGTGAACCAGCAGCCATCAACAAGTTATGACTAGAAATCCAACTAAGTTTAGTAGCTGGAATTGCTGAATCCAATTCAGCACCAAAGATTTCATAATGACCAATCTCAGCAACAGGCCTAAAACCATCATTCTTATTCAAATCATATATCATAATGCAGTTTGAGTTTCTCCTAGATGATTCAAAACTCGTAAACAAGAAGTCTTTTGAAGCACCAATAGCTTGTACTGTTGAACCAGACTTAGTCACATTTTCCCAGTTCAAAGTTTCCTTAACATACCCTTTACTAACATCAATAATTTGTAACCCTGAAAAGTCAGTAGCACCAGCAGCAACAACATTTGGTGATAAAGACAACATAGAGTCAATTCCAGCAAATTGTGTTAAAATGGTTGATTTTCTCTTTAATGACCAATCAAATGAAGTGATTTTACAACCATGAGCTACCTGAACTGACCCTAGTTTAGTTGTTGAGATAGCAGTAGGTGAATCCCTACCATTCAAAGGCAAAATCAATGATTTTTCAAGATCAAAAGGCTCAAACTGAGAAGGGTTAGATTGGGAATTCAACAAAAGGTACTCAACACCATAGAACTGGGACTCAAAAACCAAATCTTGAAAATCAAAAGTTTTGGCTTTTGAGGGGAGATTTCCAGTTCTTAAAAGGGAAAGGAAAATAGAAAACATTTCTGGATCTCTGTCAATGAATGGAATAGAACCATCAAGATTTGAAATTGCAGAAAGCATTGATTTTGAACCTGATTGCTTTAAGGTCTGTTTGGTGGTTTGAAAAAGCTGACCACCTACATCAATGGTGACAATATTTGAAGATGAATCAATGGAGTTCCTTGAAAAACCAGATGAAAGAGGATGAGATCCAGCAAAAGGTGGCATCTTTAGTAATCCCTTTGGGTATTCTTGAAATTCAATGTAAAGCTTCAACCTTTTTTTTTTGGAGATTTTGGGATTTGAGTAATTTAAGAAAATGGGGTTTCAAGCTTTGGGAATTCTTGAAATTCAATGTAAAGACTCAATTTTGTGGTTTTGGGGTGATTAAAAAATGGGATTCAATATATATAGAGAGTTGATTTTCAAGAAAAATGAAAGTTGGGATCTTTGAATTCAAAGCCCAACATAAAGACTACTGTATTTAGTAATTATTATTGGAAGTTTCCTGGTTGGATGAATGATAAATGGTTAGAAAAATGTGAGGAAATTGAACTATTAAAGAAATTGTAAAATGGCTAAAAGAGGGGCTCTAGAAAGTCATAGAGACAAAAGTTGGTCAAAAATGGCTTCCTTTTTCTTGTTTCTAGAATTTTTATTTTTAGTAGTTTGACTTTTATTGGATGAGTGTTAATATAGCAATCCAACATAGACCACATTTTGGATTCATTTTCCATTTGGAATAAGGAAAAAGGAAGCCAATCAAGAAAATAAATTTGGAATACTTGTCAAATATTTCTTAATTTTATTTTCATTTTTACTTATCACAAAATTTTGTTTGATTTTTATTTGGAAGAGGGAAGGAAGCCAATAAAAGTAGATGAAAAGAGAGAAAAGAGGATTTGTCTTATACTAATATTTGGAATGTTTGAATTTGTGTATCTGATATAGAAAATCTAGATAAGTGTTTTATATTGTATACGAAAGAAATTATATATCGAGTATCTATATAAATTACTAATTGAATTAAGATTTTCTGAAATAAAGTTAATTCAAAAAAAATGTCTTTTTGATAGAATCAAAATTAAAATCATAACAAGCTTCTAATCTTTTCACTAACTATTAAGGATTATTTTTATTTTAAATAAAGAATCAAATTTAAAAAAATAGTAAAAAATAAAAAACATGAAAGATGTGCATATTAATATTGTGGCTGTTTAGGGAAGATGGAACTACAATTATTATTAAATCCAAAACAATGTCAACCCTATAATGAAACTTTTAATTTAATCCTAATCCATTAGGATTAGGTATTCCACCCACTAAATTTGGCCACCACATGTTAATTACTCCCAAATTGAAAGTTACAACTAATGTTCGTTATTCCCTCTAGTCCTAGTCCTGTATTAATTGAACCGTTGAAAATATTTTTATAATGATATAACTTTTTTTCTTATTTATCTTTCTTTAATAATTTTTTTTTAAAAAAATAGTATTTTATTTATGTCCACAAATGAGTAGCATATATCATGGGGACCAAACAATTTTGGCGGCGTCCACTCTACTTAGCCTCCAAATTTTAATAAGAACCCAAATAAGATAGAATAAATCTCTCGTCTCAAGGTAGAATCTCGAGTTTCGACCATGAATCCTCACATTCCATGTTGCTCTATTCAAACTCGTCCTTGTTCAATATGCATAAATGACAAAATGAAGATCACGGCAGGATCTTTAGAGAAGGTCATACCAGAAGAAACAAAATGAACGTTATCATCATTATCTTTTACACTGTTTTTAACAATTATTTATGTTATTATACATAGAAGTGCTAGAAGGCAGAAAAAGTAGACTATTAGTTAAATGTAAAACCTCTCACTGAGGGGAGAGCAAAACTAGTTTTATCAAATGGTAATTCCTAAAATACATCTCTATCTATCTTATCCTAGGTTCAGGAAGTGCCCCAAAAAAGACTTGGTTCGTATCAATTCGTATCATCAGTCCTGCTGCACATCATTCCCTTCAACGCCTTGCCGTCCTTGTACATTTTGATATCAAGTGTTTTTGGTATTGGCTGCTGGTTGTATTGAAATATAGGGCAGCTGAACAGCAGATTATTAGTATGGTGTGGATTTACTAAAGTGATGCATATCGGTTAGCTGACACCGGTCTGTATCATAGGGAAGATCCAGTTATTGCAAGGTTCCTTTCCAAGAACCTTCTCATTGGCCCACCAGTCAGAGCCAATAGTAGCTTTATCAGGATATCCGCCGTCCACATTGTCAAAGTTAAATTCCTTGGAAGATCCAAGAGTGATGGATCTGTGTTTCTGCTGCCTCGGTCCATCATCTCCGTCAGTAGATGATCCCTCACGTATTTCACTGGAAGGCTCATGTCCACTGTGCTCGTGTCCATTTGACATTTCAGCCAGATTTTCCTGTCGTTTAGTGCTACACTCTGCATCCTGGAGAGACACTGATCCAGTTCTCATCATCATAGTTGGCTTCTTTTCCACACACCTCACAACGTCTTCAGCAGTTATTTCGAAAGAAACTCTATGATCCACCACTGTTAGATCATTTTTCCAACCATTAAAGCCCTTTGGAAAACGATGAACACCTGGGTTCTGATAATTGAGAAGGAAACCATCGTGATGTTTGGGGTTTCCTGCCTCAGGGGTCAAAGTACCAGATCCTTGCCGAGATCCCCATTCGTGAGGAGCTATTTTCTCCAGGTTCAGGAACTGAGGGCGTCCAGGAGTAAACTCACGGTCAAGAAAAGGAGATGACGTTCCAGACACAGAGATGGCTGACCCAGGTGAGATCAAATTGCTGACTGGACTCCCTGGTTGAAGTTGGTATGATTGAAATTCATACTGGGCACAAGGATATCTGTGAGCAGCAGCAACATTTTGGTAGTTGGGGTCAAGAAGCTTAGCAAATGGTACCTCAGGTGATGAGGGTGTAGTCAAGTGGACGGACTCAGGAGGAGGGGTAAATGGAGCAGTAGATGGTTCAGTAGTGAATGTGGAGAATACAGGTGGAGAAACCAGTTGAGTGTCATGAGCATATGGCCCAATTGCAAAAATTGAGGCGGGTCCACTGGGAGAATATGTAGACAAAGAAAGGCATTTTGAGCCAACTGGTGAATGGGTTGCTGAAGGAGGTTCTGATAGCAAGAAAGATGCAGGTGATGAAGGGGGTGCAATGAAGGGAAGCACTATAGAAGGAGCTTGACTTGAAGTATTAGAAGCAGGTCTATCTACCCCAGGGGCTGTTGTTTCTGGAATAATAGCAGCATGTCCAATTCGTTTTGTCTGTTTCTGGGAGCCAAAACACCAATACATGCTCCAACAGCTTCCCCATCTTCGTTTCTGTTAAACCAAGTTAAAGAGCAAGAGATGATGAGAACTTATCATAAGATGAACAACAAAATCCCAGTTTAGTCAACGAATTATCAAGATGCTAACTCATGAAGCAAGTTTCTTCAGGATAAGACCAGAGAGCAGAGAAGACAGGGAATTAGAGAAAATAAAACAATCTTTTCCCTAGATTCCATCTTAAAACAAGGATGTGCAATTTAATTGTTTCTTAGAATCAAGTAGTCAAGAGAATAAAAGCAAAGAATAGACACAGGCAACCTTGGAGATGTTAGTCCATATAATTGAACAGTGAAAAAAAAATTGGAGGACAGATGATCTAAGTCCAGAGGAATGTTCAGAGAGCTGAGAGAAATTATTTTTAACCTTGTTCAAGAATAAAAACACTTGCATTTGCAAATGTAACAAGAGCGTCAATCAAAATGAAGGGGATGAAGAAAGACTTCCCTGGTGGTCTTCTACCTCGCATCTTAAGGTAGAAGATTCAATTCTCACCCACCTCCTCCCAATTATTTTCCCCTTCCCTCTTCTCAATATATTAAGGGAAAAAGGGGGAAACTCTAGTAAAGTATCATGCACATTCTAACGTGATAAGATCAATCATAAATGTATAAGAACATTGAGAATATTGTGAACATCAGAAAATATTTAAAGGAAAATCCAAACAAAACAACAAAGACCAGGAGGGAGGCACCAGGAAGTGAAGTAACAAATATTGGTACAATTTCTCAGAACGGACTGGAGAGCATGACAACATTTCAATCTCCATGCGTTTCAAGCAGAGGCCATTTACGGAAGTGCCTCACATGCTTTGGCCTCTTCACTTGGCCTATTTGGTACTGTTAAATCACTCCTTGAGTTTGACTGAAACAACAAACTGGCATTCACTTTCAGCCTCATTTAGTGAAGTTCTAGAGTTGATCTATTGAATTAATAGGAAGGTTTGATATCACAAAAAGACACATGAATAAAGAAATTAGTGGTATCATTAGGACACACTATAGTACGGATCCGAGACCAAAAGCAGTTGTCACTTTGAACTGACGGCATCTTTTTTGATAGATAAAATAATATTTACACAATAATACCAAGAAGGTACTGATTATGTATAATGAGTCTGGATTTGACTCCTCCCAGTGTAGTGAGTACAAAAGATCCAGAATGTTTTCTAATTCATTTATAAAACTCTTTCTGCATCAAAAGATAGAAACTAATGTTTGTTATATTAGATGGTAAGATGAGTTGAGGAAATTCATTATTGGAATAATATGATATCTGGAACTTCTGAAATCTTGTTCTGCTAACTTGAAAACGACAAAAAACCCAACCCTCCGAAATGCATAATTGAGTATTGCATTTACTGCATCACTTTAAGAAAGAAGGAATAATTTCTAATAACATTTTTGGCTAGATAGCATTTGGGAACAACATTAAGAAAATCACTCCCATTAGACATGGCTGCAGATGCTTATGGATAATACAGGAAGGTGGCAGAACCTCAAAAGTGACATATTTTCTAGATTGTGGACCGATTAAGAAAAGAAAGAAAGCAATGATTTATGTATTACATCACTATCTTTACCAGAACTCTAGTTTCTTGCACCAGCAAGTAGCCTTTACCAGTTCATTGGAAGAGGTTAAAAACATCCATTGCTTTATCTCCTTGTCGTTTTCTTCCTCACTTCAGACATAATTCAAGCATTTGTGGCCAAATCTCTACGAGTCCCTCCTCTCTCACTCACTTGGTCAACAAGTCGTATATACACTCGTTGACAGCACACGTATCATGAGCAGTGAAGCATATAATCCAACTTTCCAGTAATTGCCTGTCTTACCATCACCCCAATTTCCAACAGGGGGCAAGGATTACTAACACTACTTTTCTCCATGACAACTCTAACTTCCTCGAAAAGTTATACCATTTGCTATACCAGATGAAAAAGTGCAGATTTATCCCAAATTCAGACAGAGGAGACTGCATATATAACTATTACAATCTGACACCAGGATGACACCAACCAATCTCCAATCCACCGATCAATATGCAACATCACTCTTCGTTATATGTAACACAAATTCTGTTCTTAATGCAAGGAACAACAATTATACACAAAGTTCCGTGATCTATGAATCTAACTTGCAATTCTAGCTAAAAGCTTCAATTAAGTCAACTCTTAGCTCAAAAACATTAATCACGATCTACAAATTCCAAAAAAGGAAAAAAAAACTGTAACCAGATTCAAATCAAAATAAAACACCAAAACGATCTACATACCTCACAAACAAAACACAAAAAGCTATAACCAGATTCAAATCGAAGTGAAACTCTAAAGCAGCTATAACCGGATTTAGATCAAAGTAAAACACAAAATAATTTTCATATTCCTAAAAAAATGTAACTAGATTCAAATCGAAATACAACACCAAACGATCTAAACAATTCAAAAATAAACAAATTAACCAAAATCAAATCTAAATGAATTTACCTGAACCGAAGCTTGAGGAACACGATTTTCAACCGAAGCGATTGCAGTAGCAGCAGCGTTTATAGTTTCCAAAGTGCTATCAACTCCTCTCTGCTCACCGTTTACTCTATTCATCTTCTCCTCGCTTTTACACAACAAATCACCTAAAACAATTTCCAAACTCCGACGACTCCTCAGCTCTATAGCATCGCCGGAGCTCACTTTTCCGATCGAAAATCACACACTTTTTCCGGTAACCGAACAAATTTAGAGAAGAAATCAATAACTATAATATATACTTCTGTAAATGCATATATATATATATAAATAATTTATATATATAGTATGAATTTATACGGTGGCTTTGGAGGTCAAACACGGCGATGACTTGGGTGATTTTTCTATAATGGGGTTATTATTATTGGTAAAAGGTAATTAAAAGGTACTTAATTTTAATTAACATTGTGAAATTACTATAATGGGCTTCTCTTTTGGGAATTGAATAAAGGCATGATGAATTGGGTGGTATTTCACCTGAATTTTGCTAGCCACATTTAATGTAATTTCATTTATTTTATTTTTTTTAAAAAGTTTCCAAAATTTTATTTAAAATTTTTGGTTTTCTTTCTTAATTAGTAAAGTAATATTTTTTTAATTTACTTAGAGAATTTTTTTATTATATTTTTTCCTGAGCTGAGAGTATACAAAATAATCTTACCCTATCAAGATATGTCTACATCTTATTTTTTGAAGATCATATTTACGAGTTTATGTCAGATGTCATTGTTATTGTCAAAACTTATTCTCAATTTCTTTAACCCTTCTAAGCTTTACTTTAAATTAAAAAAAAACATTTTATAATTTGAATTTTTTTTTTTTTGAAATGAAGAAATGCATGATAAAAATAAATTCCACCTTATTGTTGAATTATACAATCCATCACAAATTTGACATGAACTTATTAAATAATGATTCAATCTCATGGGATTCATATGACATTAATGGCAAAAAAAATTACCTCAAGATAGAAAATTAAAAAACAAATATAAGTAGAAAATAAATTTTTTGATGGTGAAAATTTAAAAATTAAAAAAAAAACTACTAAAACAAAGGAATTTAGTCTATATTGGTACCAGTGTGTTGCTAAAATATGTTATTCTTAACTTAAAATATATCTCCATTTGTTTTATTTGTTAAAAAGAATAATTCATTATGTTCTTTAAATGTTACTTTTATTATTAAATAATAATTATATAAAGTATTAATTATTAGCTAACAATTAAATTTAAATTCTCAAAATAATTAACAAAAACATAATCTAATAAAAATGAACTCTTAATAAATGAAAGGCGAGTTTGGTCGAATTTGAACGAGTCATAATGAGTCAAGACAACAAACAGGTTAAAAAATCAATCCAATTCTAATTTGGTTGGATCAAAATGAGCTGACTCAAAATGAGTTGAGTAATGGATTATAAAGCGAGTCAAGACTCAACTCGATCCAACTTTTACTAAGTTTTACTTATTTTATTTATTCTTTTTTAATATTTCAATTCTTAATTAAATTACATTTTTCTTTATCCTGACTACATAAAACATATCAAATAAAAAACATATATATATTTAAATATTTTAACAAAATCTCTCTCGAGTCAATTCAGATTGCATATTATCCCACTTTTTAATGGGTCGAATTGAGATAGATTGAGCTAATAAATGGATGGGTTCCTTCAACGAAATGGGCGAGTTGACTTTAATTTTGCCACCCTAGTATAATATCATAATCACGTGATTTCATATTTTTCAATATATATACTTCTTTATTATTTCATTTAAGTACTTTTTATTTTGCTATATTATCCTCCGTAAACCTACATCAAAAGCTTCTCTCAATCTCATCGTCCATTTGAAACAACAACATACCCAGTAGAATCCCACAAGTTTGAAACAATATTTTTACGATACTAAAATCAAGACAAGATTTGCGTACATGTTATCTTTATCTGATCTCATTCTAAGTATATTATTATTATCAATCTATATATTCGACCATTTCATTGGGAGGGTAATTTGGTCTTTTTAGGACCACAAATTATTGACTAATTAAAGTTAATTAATAAAGTTTAGTCTATAGAGTAGTACTTTATATTATAAATATAAATATAAGTAGTTTAATTTACCGATGATACTTTTTTGTTAGGGGGCAATGAGTGCGCACGTGTGCACATCTACTTACTTTTTAAATTTTATTATGCGCACCCTTCCTTGTTCCTTCCGCGTAGGTTAAGGACCCACCTTGAAAATTCCTCCTCCTTTTACTCTTTGAACTAACGTGCACGCTTGCCTCATCGTTTTCTTCATTTTTTTTTATTTTAATAATTTAATAAATAAACAATTAAAGTTACTTAGCTTGCGATATAAAATTATGATTTTGAATTAATGTGTAGATATATAATTAATTTTGAAATTTCGAATTATAATTTTGTTTTTAAAAAATGTAAAATTTATTAATGAATATATATTATATTAAAAAGTCCTCATTATTTTACATCTTGGTTTTCTAAAAAAATACTCTTTTCATTCACTTTTACTTGTCAATATTTCACTTATCGAGATCAAACCATATGAACTTTGATTGATCTTTTAAGATGTATCAACTTATGCATTTTTCGTATGTCTTTCAACCATCTAAATTTTAGATTTCAAATATTAAATTTAACTACTTCAATTTAGCTTTGAGATTTAGTCAAATTGACCTCGAAAAAAGAAACAGTGATAAGTAAAAGTGAACAGAGGAAGTCCTCTGTCTAAATTATTTATTACTTTTATAAACTAGATGAGTATTGTTCAACATTCCACAATATTATAGTGAACAAGTAAAAACGAACGAAAGAACTTCGTAGAATCAACAAGAAAATAAGAATTTTTTGGATAATATTCAACTTAGACTGAAATAGCAACTCTTGAAAATTTCAAAAAAAAAAAAACTTCTTTTCTTTTCTTTTATTTTTGGGCTCAATACCCCTAAAAAGAAGCAAAGAAGAAGAAAAAGAAAATAAGGACATTTGCCTCTATATTTGCTTTTGTAGCACTAATATCTACTTTTATGTTGGCTTATTTTTTAAATTTTTTTTTATAATCTTTCGATATTCATTAAATCAACTAATTTATAACATTAATTATTTTATTTTCAAGATTTGAATCTGAAACGTTTGATTAGAGTGAAGGAACCTTACTCTTCTTATTACATCCCCTAGTGGTTTTGTTGGTTGTCATATTACAATTCAATAATTAACAATTACAAAAAGACAACTATACAACACAATGAATATTTTATCATTTTAATTAAAAGGGTAAAGTTGACACTTGTTATAAAATTAAAAAAATAAAAGAAATATGAGCAAGAAAGGTCTCTCCAATATAATAATAATAATAATTTATTCAGTATAATTTATTTCATAAGTAAAATTAAGATTTTTTTTAATTTAAAATGATTTATTTATTTAAAACAAATAGTGATGAATGAATAATGATGATGAAAATATCAAAAGACACTTTGGGGGGGTAATAAAGAGCCTTTTTCAAAACTATATTTTCACCTTTTTCAATCAAATCTTTTCACTATGATTTTACATATAAAGTTTTTTGGCTACTTTTCAAGATCATGACTACTTTACCTAGGAAAAGGTTATAGCATCATCAATAGAAATGTTGCTTGAAAAAAGAAAAAAAAACTTTCTAATTTTTGTTTGAAAATTAAAACGTCGTTTGATAGAGTGTATTAGCAGAAAGAATACATATGTTAACTCTTAACATAATGAAATTGGTTTTGAGTGTTAGTCGAAACATGAAAATATGCAATATATATGAAGTTTGATAGTTGTAAAGAAAATTATTTCAACGAATAAGTAAGACTAGGAGCGAGTTTATATTTCTCTTTTTGAGGAAAATATCAAAAACTAATCTTCGTTAAAGATAATATTTTATGTGGAAAAAAAAAACAATCGTACCAAATGCTTTCTTAAATGTGAAAAGGTATATTCATTATTACACTACGTACTAATGAAGATCAGATCGTTAATATGAGATCTCAGATTCAAGCATTGCATATAGAGTTGCGTTTAATAGAGAATAGTTTACTTCTCAAAGTAATTTTTTTGAAAAATTCAATTTAATCGAGTCTCGAACATAAGTACCGAATACTAGATAGGAAATAAAAAAAAGAAGAGCAAATCATGAATTATTGTCATGACTCGTATACTCAGACAATAATATGATATACTCAGAATTTATTTCTATTTTTGTGGGATTGATCGATTGAAATGCTATTTTTTATAGACTCATATCTCGAAACAAACCTATAAATGACTATTATCTTTAATATTATTATAAGTATATTTAATTTCTAAATTTGCCCTAACCATAGAAAAGGATATTATATTTTTTCGTCTTATTATTATATAGAAAGAGACAATATAATTATATGATATCTTTTAATTAAGTCGATATCATAAACTCCCATCTCATTCACAACTACACGAGGAAAATGAAATATATAATTATTCATCAATAAATTAAATATTTTTTTTGTTTTTATTTTTCCTTTTGTCCTCTTTTTTTCAAGTCCAAAATAAGGACCAGTATAACGCGCGTGCAGAGATGATTGAAATGTCTCTGTCCTTAATAAAAAATTTAAAATTTAACGATCTAAACAACAACAACAACAATAACATACTCAGTGGAATCTCACAAGTGAGATCTAGGGAGGGAAGAATATACGCAGACCTTACCACTACCTCAAAAGGTAAAGAGGTTGTTTTCTGGAAACCCTCGTCTCAAAAAACTCATAAGCATATGGAAAGGAAATAGGAAAAACAACTAATAACGAAAAGTACATGATAATGTGTAAATACGATAAAAATCAACATATATTTGACGAATAATGACAACCCAGAATATAAAAACACACGACTAATCCTACTAACCTACTATACCCCAAGTCCAGACATCAATCCTAATCCTACTAACATATTAGTCTGCTACTCTAGTTTGCGACCTCAACTTCTTTCTATCTAAGGTCATGTCCTCGATAAGATCAAATTAGTCGAGTTAACATGTTCTAGAATGTTTTTAAAAAAAAAGGAATATGTCATGGTTATTTTTTGCTTTTTGGCTTCCTCATCCTTTTTTTAAAAAAAAATAATTTATTTCTTCTGATAATTAGTGTTTATATATATTATCAAGAAAACAATTAATTATATATTATAGAAAGTTGGTGGGGTGGATGAGTATGTAGACCTAAATTTAGGCAGCTGAATATGACTTTACCCATTTTTTATTGTTTTTATTCATGCAGACTTTTTAAAAAAGATTGGTATTTTTTTTAAATTATAAAAATAAGTAAACTATATTTTTTATTTAATTATTAATTAGAAATTTTGTTATAACACAACTACTATGATATATTTAAAATTTTAAATATTTCACTTTCTTTAATTTCTTTTTTCTTTACTGATATAATTATGACTTGTTCAAACTTTAAATAGGCAAATAGAGATGTCAATTCCACATGGATAAATTAAATTATGATAGTTTGATATAAAAATGTTGAATTTTTTAGAACTTTAATATGATAAATTTCAGTTCGATTTGATAATTCGAATTTCGAATCATGTATGATTTTGTTTAGAATTCTGTTCATTTAAGTCTTTATTGAAAAATAAAAAAATTGAAAAAAAGGCTAATCTTTGGAGTGTCATGATCTTAATCAAAGCTCATTGTTCATTAATCTTTAAATCGGTCAAGATCATGTTCTTTCATTTTTGATTTTTCATGTTAGTCGGAGTCTAATATGGATATTGTGTATAAAATGAACGTAAAAAAAGGAGGGATTATCATTCAAATGTTATCTTGAATCTTGATGACGAATCATCAAAGAATGTGGTGCAATAGATAAAGTTAATTTCTTTCTTAATTAAATATTTTTGATTTCGAACTAATATGAAAAAGATCATCGATAAAATGTGATTATCTAAAAGAGCCCTACAAAATATGAATCTGACTTAATCGGGCTCAGAACACCAAGAATCACAAAAATAGTTGGCTAATGTATAATATGTGTATAATCTACATAGATGGCCAATCAAATATACTATTTACTTTTTCTACTTCTTATACATAGATTATACACATGTTATACATTCACTTTATATTTTGAGGAATTTTCGCATATAGTCGCTCAAAAAATCTTAATTATACTTCATAGTTATAGTTTGGGTAATTACATTTCGTAACTAAAGTTATAGCAGCGTTTGAATAATTTACGCAACATTTGTATATGTTTATATAATTCATGGTACAATTCACAGTTTTTGTATAACGTTTGTATATCTCGCTATACAATTCATACACAACGTTTGTATAATTCTCTATACAATTCACAGCGTTGATATATTTCGCTATACAGTTTAATTCACGCACAACTTTTGTAAAATCGTGCACAACATATGAATAATTGCATTTTTTTTACAGCAAAGTAGCCTCACCAAAAAATGTAATTTTATCAGAAAGATTGATAATCAAACAGAAAATTTGTATACATTTTATTATTAAGTACTCCCTCCATTCATTTTTACTTGTAAATATTTTATTTATCGAGGTCAAACTATATGAACTTTGATCAATATTTTAAGATGTATTTTTTCATCATATTAATATGAGAAAGATTGCAACTTATAACATTTTTTCGTATAGTTTTCGACCATCTAAATTTTTATATTTTAAATATTAAATTTAGCTTTAAAATTTAGTCTAATACTCTTTGACTTTTTCTAATAATACTTATTGTTTTGACTTGACTTTAAGTCAAATTTTAATGATTTATCTAAACTAGAAGATTTAGACATAGAAAAACAACTCAAACTTCTGAACAAATCTGCCATCAAAACAATTAAGATATATCTTTAAAAACTTTTGTGCATATAATTCTCTTGGGCGATTTTAATTTATGATTAGTGTTTTGTTTGCAGACTATATATGGAGATACATATGACTGTGTGAATTTCTATAAACAACCTGCATTTGATCATCCATTATTGAAGAATCATAATTTTCATCCCGAAGTATATATATGTCTCTTGAATGCCGTCCATTTATATCGAGCCTTCTAGAAATGCGGATATGATATTATGAATTGCAATATTTATTGAAGTTTTAAGTTGAACAGATGAAACCTACTTTAGCAAGAATGATGCAAAATATTGGCAACCCGTCAACTAGTTCGTCATCAAGGATATGATTAAAAGATGAAGGTTGTCCCTCGGGAACAGTTCCAATAAAAAGAATTACAAAAGATGATCTTATCAGACAAAGAAATATGCCACCCCCAGAAGATGTTACATTTAATGCTCAATTGAATATGGTAAGATTATATTACACCAATTTAATGTTTTGGCTAGAACAACTCATTTACATAAACTAGAATTTATAACTAAAAACACAAAATTTACAATTTAAAAATTGAAGAATTTATGTGTAAAGGTCAAATATATTTATTTTTTCATAATTTTAAAAACTCATATATATTTTGTTGCCTCTATACAGAATAACAACAATAGTGAGCCAAGAGGAATACACATATATGAACAAGGATACAAGGTACATGAATATGAAAATTTATTTTCTTATTTTCAAGTTTAATTTTTTTTTCCTTTTTGCACTTTTACCTAGTCTTTATTATTTATCTAAAGATAAAAATTAAGATTTCACAAGTATTTTTTTTAATGGAATTGACAAAAAATCATTTACTACATTCAGATTGCAATAGTTTAGCCTGAAAATAAGCCAAATAATCAGTTTGGAAGAGCTGGAATGGTAGCTAGTGTATGGAATCCTCGTATTAAAGATCGACAACATAGTGCATGTCGATTGAAAATTCATAAAGGATTAGATGTTATACAAGTTGGTTGGAGAATAAGTATAATTTCGTTAATTATTTAATTAATTATTTTTTTTAATTGTGAAACTTTGAAATGCTAAAATAACTATTAACTCAATCATCAATAAAATTTCTATTTCAAACTCTAGGTGGATCCAACACTCTATGGGGATGCCAAAACTAGGAGATTTATATATTTTAAAGTAAGTTTTCTTATAATCTACTTTAATAATTTTTTTGTTTATTTATGTCAATTTTCATATTTTGCTTTTATATGTATACTAGTGGTTAGGACCGTACATTGCACACACTCAATATATGTTATTTCTGTGATCAAGATAAAATTTAGAGAATTAATAATTTTAATATATTTTTAATTATTTAAATTTATAACATTTTCAAGTAGTTTTTAAATAATACACATTACTTCTATCCGGGAAAATAATTTATTACGGGTAATATTATAATTTTACAATTAAGGTAGACGAAGAAATACTTAAATAATATAATATAAATGACAATGTAAAATTAAGTAGAGACGTTAATAGTCATCGTAAAACGTTATAGTCAGGCACAAGAAAATAATTTATGACGGGTAATATGTAATTTTATAGTTGAGGTAGATGAAAAAAAAGAATTAAATAATAATTAATAAAAATGACATAGTAAAATTAAGTAGACACTTTAATAGTCACCACAAAATTAAGTAGACACATTATTGTAGTTTCATAGTTGAGGTAGCTGAAGAAATAATTAAATAATAATTAATTAACAGAAATGACACAGTAAAATTATGCAGACACTTTAATAGCCACTGTAAACAGACACGTTAATTTAATATATATTCAGTTGTCTGCCTGAAACCGTCTGCTTCAAGCTGACAGCTCAAGCAAATATGTTGACAGAGAGCTGCCTGCTATTCACTCTTATTAATATTGATAAGCAGACACATTAATTTAATATCCAGCTACCTGCTTTAAACTGACAGCTCAAACAGACATGTTGACGGAGAGCTCCCTGAGCTGCCTGCTATTCGCTCTTATTAATACTGATATGATGATATATTTATGTATATTTTATAGGCATGATATGATGATATGATGAAATCATAGACGTAGATACATTGATCAGACATGTTAATGACATTAACCTATGCAAGATTGTTGACTTACCACATGCTTCTGGAAATAAACATGTTGTATTATATGGAGGACCAGGCGACAAACATAAGTGAGGTCTTGTAAACTCTCCCGAGATGAAAGAAAAGATTGACAATTTTTCTTTTTAGAGCTACCGCGATATTTAATTTCTATGACAAAGAAATATATAAACTAAGCTCTTTTTCTAGTTATGCCTACAAAAGCTACATTCATATATTTACTTTCATTTTTCAATTATTTTGTTTGTAAATCCACAAAAAATTGAGTTGTCAATTAAATGTAAACATGAAAAATACTGAAGATTAAAAATGACATACAATTAAAAAAAAAGTTTTTAAAGGATTACAAAAATATTGGTGCTGAATATTTAACGGAGTCGTCAATTTTTAGGTTTAGGAAGCTGATATACAGGTCTTGAAAGCTCGTTACAAGCTTTTTAAGCTGGACAATGGGTGTATACACTGATATACAATGATGTGATACACATTAAATGAGGCCTAAAAGCCCATTAATATGCAGCAGCTTATACAGGGCAGGAAAGGGGCTAAGGCAGGCCCAAATACATCTATATTTTTGTAGGGATAATTACACCAATAAATCATTGAGAAAAATTATTTATACAAAAAATAGTCTTTTTTTTTAATTACTAAAACTAGCCAATTTTGGCAGCCATGGCTATTTGGTTTACAAATTGTTTTGTATTGGTCATTTGGCCTTTGCCACATCAGCAACTCCCCCTTCTCCTTTTTTTTTTTCCCCCTGTTTTCCTTATCCACATCAGCAAATCTCTTCATTGCCATTAAGCATTGATGTGCATCCAACTTTACCATCTCAATGACACCATAAAATGTGCACCACTTGAAGCTTCACTTTATTTTCACTTCTTAATTTTGACACTTTCCACTCCTGTAACATTGCAGCTGCTACAGACTTCAATTTACTAGTGAAGTTTACAACGACAACACGAGCATTCATCTTGGAATCAATCTCACCAATTATGGCAAGCCCATGGAAGTCGAATTCCTTGGCAATTTGGGCTAGGAAATTCAATATTAGAGTTGAAAAAAGTGATTTTGGAAGTGGTCGTGGCAGCCGAGGTTGACCATTTTGTACACACATTTTGCTACTACAACACATACACTAGAATAAAGTGCATTAGACAAGTAATGTGATGCATCCAAATGTACATCCAAGCTCTCGAGTATAATGGATGGGGAAACAGACACACCGGTATCAAATGGAAAATTTATAAGTATATGCTTATGCATCAATCTGGCTCCATCCAGAATCAAGGGGTCACTTCTTTCCCAGAGTGAGTCGACCATTTCATTGCCAAAAAAATATTGTGTGGCTTTTGGAGGATAAATACCAGACAGGGTTTGCTATAACCTCAGCACCTGTTTCTGTGATTTGCAATGGCTGGTCTCCTTGGACATTTGTATCTGCTGCAAGAACAAGAGGTAAAGGATCCTCTTCGTTGTCATCCAAATCCGAATTGGTTATCTCTTTCGAATTGCAAATCTCCTGTTTTGCTTGAGTAATCCAAATGTCAGCACCCTCAGTTTTAACTTGTACTGGTGTATCATTATACTCATCTTTTGGTTCCAAAGCATTTGGTGTTTGAAGCATTATTTCAACCTTTTCCCCAAACACCTTGCGGGCGAAGGTCTGATTCTTGTGGTCAGAACCTACGTTCCAGTATTGAGGTGAGGGAGAGTTGGCCATGGTGCTCCTAGACGAAGTAGTTGCAGCTAATGCTGGACAATAAGTTGACGGAGAAGTGTTAACGTCCCGACTATGAGTTCGAAATCCAATGAACAATTTTGCTACAAAATGGTCCCAATCCACAAGTTGTTTGTTTCAATTTAACCAGCAATAAGAAGGTAATGACAATTATGATCTGAAAAAAAATGTTATAGTGAGTGAATTACTGCTCTACCTGAAAAATTCATGCCGCAGGGTCATCACCATTGAATATGGGTATTTTCACAGACTCAGATTCCATGGGCCATATCTCTACGAGTCCCTCCTCTCTGAGTCACTTGGTCAGCAAGTCGTATATACACTCACGTATCATGAGCAGTGAAGCATATAATCCAACTTCCTGGTAATTGCCTGTCTTGCCATCACCCCAATTTCCAACAGGGGGCAAGGATTACTAACACTACCTTTCTCCATGATAACACTAACTTCCTCGAAAAGTTACACCATTTGCTATACAGGATGAAAAACTGCAGATTTATCTCTAATTCAGACAGAGGAGACTGCATACATAACAATTAACATCACTCACACATCTTCTACTCGGAACAAAAATTATACACAAAGTTCCGTCATCTATGAATCTCATTTGCAATTCTTGTTAGAAGAATCAATAAAGTCAACTACATATCTCACAA
This sequence comes from Solanum aculeatissimum, assembly GCA_038996855.1. Taxonomy (NCBI): domain Eukaryota; kingdom Viridiplantae; phylum Streptophyta; class Magnoliopsida; order Solanales; family Solanaceae; genus Solanum; species Solanum aculeatissimum. The sequence continues at coordinate 806 of JBCEWC010000052.1, read as the reverse complement.
ACAAAAGACTAATATCATGTCTCTTAGATGCTGTTTCATCAGGAATTAGCAACAAGAGTTCCTTATCATTCTCAAACTCTAAAAATGTTACTTTTCCTCAGCAAGAGTTCATGCAGTCCAACAAGTACAGTCACGCTGTTACTAGTGTGCTAGTTTAATATTCATCCCCTAATGGAATTAACAAACAAAAGTTGTTGTAAAAGTGTTCATAAAAAAATAGAAAAATTTTGGAATTCACAAGCAACAGATTTTGATAATTGAAAGAAAGAAATTGCAAGAGTAATATATTGATGTATTTATTATATGTTGAAAGAAAGAAATTACTTAAGAGTTGACATTAGACTATTATATGTTGCTATTTTCTTATATTTATTCCTGACATGTATCATATTTAATCTTGTTGTAGTATTGCTCAATACTATGATCTGGTGCTTCTAGTTTATTATGTAAGATATAGCTAAAACTAATTAATCTAAGGAAAAATTACGTAATTGAGCAAACATTTACTAATAAATAATAAAACTCAGCTATAGTTTTCTAATATTACTTTTAATAACTAATGTTTAGTAAATATGGTTAGAAGATTTTGCGGGCTCCACATAATTTTTTTGTATAAGTCTCTTCATCTTCCAATATTACTCTCTCTCTTCTTATATACAAAAATCTGGTTTCTCTTTCCATAAATGATCGTTCATCATCTCCATAGATAATTGATTTTAATTTTTTTTTCAAAATCTTGTATCCTCAATTTCAAGTTTACTGCATTAGCATTCTCACACACAAAACTTCTAAGTATATACATATAC
>JBCEWC010000051.1:0-93985 GCA_038996855.1 Solanum aculeatissimum | reverse complement strand
AAACAATGTTTAGTGCACAACATTAATGCTCCACTTAAACAATTAGTGCTCCACTTAAAACAATTAAATATTCAACAACAACAAACAAATCTCAAAATATAAAAGTAAATGGTACAAATTGATAATGTGACGAATAACTAATCCACCTAAGAATAGTTGTGGCAGTGTGACATACGTAAGTAACGCCACTTTATTGTTTTCTTTAGCTATCACCTTATTATATATAATACTTTTAAAAAAAAATTGCCTTATAACATTTTAGTATTTGAAGCTTAATGAAAAATCTTTTATGTGCACGCAATTGTTACTTTTTTTATTAATTAAAATAACTTCTTATTAAAATATTTAAATTTAAAATGCATTTATTGTTGAGTTTGAAAGATGTGAATGACAAATGAAAAGTTGTGACCTTTGTTGAAGAGTTGTGACTTTTTCTTATAGTTGTGACATTTTCGATAAGACATAATAAACACCTTTTATTGTCTATAAATAGAGGATTTTCATCTCATTCCTAACAACAAATTTTCGAATTTATTCTTCTACACAAATAAATTCTAGTGTGATTTGTTGTTGTTGAGTGGTTCGCTAATACAGTAATTTTAGGTATCAATACATCAGTGAGTAAGATCGTTCAATCCTTGGAGGATATATTTCATTAAACTCAGGTAATTGAGAGGAATAATTTCCTTAAGAAAACACTGTGCATTCAGTGGACTAGATTTTCTTCTTGTAGATTTTATTTCTATTTTTCTTTACAGATTTTAGTTTCACTATTAGTTTTAATTTATGATTTGTAAACTTGTTAGAATCTTTGTGTTTATTATTTTTACAAAATTTTATTTTATATATAAAAAAAAATTCCTACAACAACTTGTGTTCCAAGTATTTTAATAATATAGATTGAACAACATTTACTACATTCCAACAAAAAGAATGGATATTGTAAATAATATTTAATTATTATAAATATTTCATCTTTTTAAAGTCTAAAAAGAAATTAGATAAAAAAAATTTAATGCTTCTAAAAAGGTGACTAATAATTTTAGTTTTATAACTTTTTCTTTCTCAATTTTAAATTTTAAATTTTAGTGTGAATTCAAATATAGGAAATTAATTTTCTCTGATTTTTTCCAGTGTTGATTATTATTATATTATTAGAGAAAGAGGGGACAAGAGGTAGAAGAGTGCATATAATTTTTGTCTTAATTGAAATTATAAAACAGCTAAAGTAGTGCACTTAATATTTCCACTTGCTTTCACTTTCAAATTTTTATTTTTAATTCCTTTTCAATTTTCATTTATATTTTTATTTCTTAAAGTGTAGCCAAATTGATTGTTTCATGGAAACTTCCAAGCTGTCTTTGTTGACCCTAACCACCACGTGGACTTCCATCCTTGTCTTTTTAATGTTTCTTATAAATAATAAAATAAATTTAGTTTCTCATTTTATTTATATTATTAAAGTTAAATTTATGCATTCACTTTCAAAAGACTCGCTTTCCAAAAGATTGTGTTCATTTGAGAGGTAAAATTCAAATCTTTAATTTAAAGTAGAGGAATTTCTATCGAAAAATGATAAAAAATTTCATATCGATGGTTAATGAGATGGGTGGACTCGTTATAAGGTTTGACTAATTCTTCTCCCTTTGAGCTAATTTTTGGGTGTGAGTTAGGTTCAAGACCTAATTTTACATGGTATCAGAGCAGGATTTATCTCATCCAATGTTGGGCCCTCAAAAATTAAAAATTGCTCACGCACCAGATGCTAAGCACTGGGCGTGAGATGAAGTATTGAAGAATGACAAAAAGTCCCATATTTGTAGTTAATGAGATAGATAGACTCCTTATAAGGTTTGAACAATCTTCCTACCTTTGAGCTAGTTTTTGGGGTGTAAGTTAGATCCAAAACCTAATTTTACAATTTCTAACTATTTTATCATAATTATCAATTTGTAAAAAGATTAGAAAATTATTATAAAGTATTACTCCTTTAATTTTAATTTATATGATTTTATTTTTCATTTTACTCAGTAACAAAAATAATAATATATTTATTAATTATTTTGCTTAAATTTTTTATTTTTTTTTTAGTGAAATAATAATTTATAGTGATATAAATATTTATAATTTATTTTAAAACATAATTTTTATTTTTTTATTTTTTTTGTAAATGCCATGTTAATTAAATTTATCCCAAGAATTAAAATGAAGAGGAATATTATACTATTTGAGAATCATCAACTCCAAGACCAAACGTGTCAAATGATTACTCTTTTGGGGAGTCAGTGATTCATACAACTCGATCAGCGTACCATATGATTAAGATTCCCTTTTTCTTTCATTTTATTTATTTGCATGTTGTTCAAGTCTCTTTGTGACTTTGTCCCATTTTAATTATTAGATATATTAAAAATAAATATTTTAAAATATTTTTTTATTTATTTTTAATTATTTATTATATTAAAAATAGATATTTAATAATATTTATTGATTTTATAAAATCAAAAAATAATTTTACACCTAGGATGTGTTTAGTATGAAGGATAATATTTTTTGAAAAACATTTTTAAATTTTTTAATGTTTGATTGGTTTAATTGTTTTTCTAAATCAACTTATTTTTCTCAAATTTAAAAAGAAAATGACTTTCTTTCAGAAATTAAAGAAAATATTTTTAAAACTCTCCTCTAATATCAAATTACAACGTATTTTTCTTATCCTACTCCTATCACACCCCCCTCCCCCTAATAAATTAAAATTTACTTTTTCACCCATCCTTACTTACCCTTCCCCCACCCTGCCCCCCAAAAAATATTTTCATTTTTTTACCCCAGTGCCACTCAAAAAAAAAAAAAGAGTAAATTTATTTTTGAAAAATATTTTAAAATTTTATTTTTCCCCGCACCCCCACTCGCGCACACCCCAAAATAAACTAAAGTTATTTTTAAAAGAAATCAAATTATTTGAAAGTTAAGTCTGGAGTTGAGTATGATTGGATTTCGATTCAAATTTATTTTTCATTCACTTACTAAATAATAGAAAATATTTTTTACTCATTAACTAAACATAAAAAAATAAATTAAAAACCAACTTGTTTTCTAAGAAAACATTTTCCTTCATACCAAACACACCCTTAGTTCCTAATTTATACTTATCATTAATTATAGTTATCTTCCTATTATATTCAAATGGTGATTTGGTAAAATTACTCCTATCATTTACTACTTTTTGATCCCGGTGCAAAGTTAATAGTGGACAATTATTGTTGGACGGAGGAAGTAAATATTAACTTAGATAATCAAGAGAGAATTAATTATTATTTTTTCAACTTTACCTTTAGTATTAATTATTCTATAATTAAGAAACACATATATAGCTATAAGTTTAGTTATTTATAAGGGATATTTTAATCAAACAATACTTCTAATTAATTTTTTCTGAAGAATTGTGTCAAATCTTATCAATACAACTAAAATGGAACGGAAGAGGTAGTTTATTTGATAAATTTGGGTTCAGATTAAAGAAAAAAAAAGATAAACATCTCTTAATTTCAATGACGTGGCCTACTTTGATTTATAATCATGTAAGTTTAAAACGAATGGGCTGCTGGATGAAATGCTTAATCAATTAGTTGCATAAATAATAGAATAAATAAGGGAATTTGATGACTAAATTGATGGTTAATACCATCAATATGGGACATGGATAATCATTTATATATTTTAGAAACTATTTTGATGATCCACAATTAATTTAAAATTTATGAGTCAATTTGTCCTTCTATTTCACCACTAATTCTTTATCCACTACTTAAAAAAAGTTCACCATTTATTGAGTGCGTCATTATTTAAGTAATTGATTATTAGTAATGTGTAATTAATGATAATCTGCACTAAGCATGGTCAAAAGTTATGAAATAATTAACTTGCACCAATAATGCTTATCCTGTTTTGACGAAGAAATTTGAATTTCAAATGAATAATTTAATCACTTTTTAATATTCCAAATAATTTACTTCTAGATTTATTAAAAGGAACTGAAAATTAGATTATAAGAGATAACATGAACTGTATTTAGACTTTGTATTACAATTTTCTTTTTAATATCCAAACAGTGCTAATGATTTGAACTTCACATATCGTAGATAGTTCATGTTATTTAGCGACAGAGTAACAATGAAATATTAAGCTCATCGCAAATTTAGAGCTGTAAAACCATTTTAAGATATAAAATATTTTAAACTGCGAGTTTTATGATCTAAGTCTTGTTATATTTATCCTTTTATGTACCTTTGTCCGTGAAATATTGAGATTTTACTTGTGAAAGAAAAATGGTCAAGCAATTAAATTAATAAAAGAACTATAAAGTATAGATATTCCAACAAGTATTATGAAATAATAAAGAGTGTGTTGGACAGCCTATATATATATCATCACACAGTGCCAACTGCAAAAGCAAATCAAATCATAAAGGCCACGTCAAGTAAAACATGGACAGTCAACTAAGACAAATTGTCTCACAAATTATTTATTTACATAATACATAAACGTGTTCTTTAATTTAATTTAAATTAGTATTTATATTTTTAATTTTTAATGTGCATATATAAGTAGACACTTACACGTTGTTTGAATGATTGTTATGTATTGTTTCATAATGTATTGTAATGTGTTGTAATGTATTGTATTATTTCAATGAATACAATGTTTGAATAGATTATATTGTTCTCCGTCATTACATAATGTCATATATTCATAATTTGAATGATAAACATACAAGAAATTGTAGGGTATGTGGTATATACCATGAAAATATAGGATAAATGATAAAATAGAATTATTAAATAATAAATAAAGTAAAAAATAAGAAGAAGATATTAAAGTAACGACACAACTACACCAAATTAGTCGTTAGACAAAATGAGTCTTTTCGTCGTTACCTAACGATGGATTTAAACGATACAATACAATGAAATTTAAGTAACAATCAAAACAAACATTGTATTTAAACTAACAATACAATATAATACAACGGGTAACAATCATCCAAACAAGGGATTAAACTTAAGTTGAATAAGTAGACACATTGTTCAAGTGTATCTCACGTAAATTGTCATATAGGATCTATACATGTATCTACTTATTCAATTTTATATGGATTTACATGTGTTGCTTATGTATATTCAAAGATGAAGAATATAAATAACAATTAAGATCAAGTTAAAAGGTATATGTATATATTATGTCTTATTTATTTCGTATGTAATTAATCAGTGAGGGAAAGAAAAAAGAAATAAAATTACATATACTCTACTAATTAATTAACACTAATTACCAAATTATAAAGTACAAAAGTCTCAAAATTATGACTCATGGACGGTTTGGCTTTATTAATTGTCATGATCTACAAGACTACATCCCAATATAAAAACAAACAATCAAGGTTTTATAATAATAATCAAAATAAAAGAATAAAGAGTGTTCTAAAGTTACATTATTATATATGACATGACCATCGTTACTTCTCAATAATTTTAAACACAAGTAAATTTTATTAATTCCGTATGATTTGTGAATAATTTAACAAAATTGAAGAATAAAAATTATATTTATGGTACACTCATATAACTTTATAAATAATTGAACACATGCAAATGTTTCTACTCCAATAAGACTTATGAACAATTTAACCAAATAGGAGAATGAAAATATGCAAATTTAACAATTCTTACTATGCATAATTTGGAGATATTTCTTCTGTCCTATTTTAATTATCATAATAAGATTTGATGCAATCCTTAAAAAAATTAATTATAAATGTTGTTTGACTAATATATTCTTATAAATAATTAAAATTTTATCAATATATGTGTCTTTTAATTCTAGAATAATTAATGGTAAGAAAAAAGTTGAAAAAAGATAATTAATTTTCTCTTAATTATCTAATTAAATTGATAATTATTTTTAATATATCTGACAAATAAAATGAGATGGAGGGAGTACATAATACGGAGATTCCTATTTAAATACCAAAAATGACTTATTAATCAACATGGTAGCTAAATTAATAAGTCGTTTAACTTAAATCAACTACTCATTAATTAATTAATGCTTCTAGAAGACAATCATTTTTCCTTATTATACATAACTCGAGAAATTTAAATGCTTCTAGAACCTAATTTGTCCTTATTAAGAAAATTTTGAGCCAGCAAGTTTTAAACAACTTTTATATTTATTTTTAAAAAAGAACAAAAATATTATGTCTTTTATGTATTTATTTTTATTTATATTAATAGATGAAAGCTGTATAAAGGAGCTTCCAAAATAATTTATTGTCCCATTACTCATACAAATCAAAGTCATATGAGCTCACAAAAACAACTTGAACTAAATGAAATGAACAATTTTTTTTTGCTAAATATAGATAAAGAGAGGGGAATACATATCAAACAACCCCCATCTACCCATCATAAAAGCACCGGACAAATACTTTTTAATTCCACTATCGCTAATTTTTTATGTGGACTGAGTAAATTTATTTTTATGCAATAACTCATAAATTATATAAGTGATTTTAATCGCATTAGGTAAGCTCGATACGATTTGTTCTGTCCAAAAAGATTGCCACTTTGGTGAAAAAATCACTCACTCAATCAACTCAGTCAACCATTGTAGATCACAAAATAAATGCTATTTTTATCAAAACGTAACATATACATAATTCAAATAAATGATTTTATATGTACTATCCTCGATCGACTTGAATTTTCAAATGTAATAATAAAAAGTTTTTAAGCGATATATCTAAAATTAAGTTTAAATTCATTATATATAATGTCTTATAAGGCAAATTCAAATATATCCAAAAACAATTAAATGATGTTGTAAATAAGGGGGAAAAAATCTAAAATTTGCTTACGCATTTTAAAGTTATGCAAACTGAAAAAAAAAAGGAAAAAAGTTATGCAAAGTGCTCCATCCATTTCTTTTACATGTCACGGAATGATATGAATTTTGACTAACATTATAACATAATTTTTTCAACATTATATTGATTTGAAAAAAATTATAATCTATTACTTTTTTTATAGCTTTTTGATATCTAAATTTTTATTTTAAAATATTAAATTAATGTAATATAATTTAATTTTAAAAATTAATCAAATAGACTCTCAAAAATCACAACATAACTAAAAAAAATAGCAATAGTACTTATGGAGGCGGATAATCTCACTATAAAATTTGTTAATATAAACGTACGGTATATATTAGCTTTAATTCATGTTTTATTCTGATCATAGTAAACAAATATCGACGTCCTTATATAAGAGAGGTGTCGGTAGTATCAAAAACGGGGAGAAATATTATATGTGTACACTTAAATATTATCACCCATCATCTAACAATTTAGTTTAATTTTTTTACGTTCAGTGTTCAGAATATCGAACCATGAATGAAGAAAGGTATGAGAAAAAAACATATTGACTAGTAATTGTGAGACCTCAATTCTTGACTGATCGAAGGGGACACCAAAGGTCTCTGCCCTTCCATCCCTTGGATAGATAGAGAGGGAGGCCAGAGCTTTTGTTTTTTTCATGTTGTCAAAGATTTGAACAATGAAAATAGATGGCAAGTGCATGATCGAATTGATCAGATCATGTAGGAACAAGGTTGAAGTTTACCGATCTGTTAGGATACCTCAGATGCATACATCGTTACACTTCCACTTGACATTTATCGTAATGATAAACGGCTCGTCTCATCGTAACCTTTTCTTGAATTCTCAAAAAAAACTCTCATATTAGCTTGATATTTCGATCAATTTAGATTTGCACTAAATAAAGTCCATTTAAGTAACCTGTACTTTCTAACAAGATTTTTTTTATCTTGTATACTTTATGTTTAAGATTATATTTAAAAGAAATATGGAGTAATTGATTGGCATTAAAAGAGAAGCAGAATGCAGCTCATATTTCCATTTTCTTTCACTATCGAATTCTCACTCACATGCTTTTAGTTTTACTTTGCGATTTCTGAAAATGACTGAACAAAGCCAGTCGGTGTTTTACGGGATCTACATAAGTAGTAAGTTACGAGGCCACGATTCGATTTGGATCGATTTTGATTAAAATTTAAATTAAATTATTTTTAGTTGATTTAAAATATATATATAAAGATGATTTTTTGTAGATATAATTTTTTTTAGATATTAAATAGAAATTTCTAGAATTTTATAAAGTAATATCTTTGATATTTGTACTTGAAAAAAATCTAGATTAGATATTTGAGGAGGAATGTTTGTGATGAATTATAGAGTAATCTAGATGTAACACCTTGTACGGTCCTAGTTGAGATTAGCCTAAAACAAGAGGATTTTTTTTTTATCTTGGACCAGGTTCACATCACATGTTTGGGTGGAATTTTTGACCATCGAAGTTAGAAATTTATATCCTTAATTAGAAGAGTGCGCGCCAAGTCTGCATCACAAACTTGGCTATAAATCGCATGCCTAAATACGATTTATGAGTTGTTCATAAATCGCGTTTCTCGAATACATTTTATGTTTTCTGGGAAAAAATGAACTATGGTAGAACTAGTCTGCATCCAAGACTTGTCCCATCAAAAGTCAAAATTTTGGTCCAGGTTTAGTTTTAATGAGGAGCATTTTGATCTTTTTCCACCCCTCCTATACCAACATATGTCGTTTTGAGACCGAAATTAACTCCATATCAGTACCTAAGCGCTATTTTTCTCCCATTAACGCTTAAAACTTTTGAGAATGGTGATTTGGGAGAAAATTTGAAGTTAGGGTCCAAAAATTTCAAGTCTAATATCCTACTTTTACTTAGTAATTCTTCATTCTAGGTATGTAAGACTAACCTAAACGTTGGATTGAATTCATCAACGTGCCCTATATCTTCATTGAATAAAGTTGAGTTCTGAATTGAATTTAAAGTTTTCCTATGAATTGAATCCTTGAATTATTGCTAAATTCTACTATGCCCTTGGTTATAATTACATAATTATTGATGGTGTTGTTGAATTGAATATCTGAGATGCAAGTTCATGTTTCTTTCACATGAATCCTAGTTGAATTTTATTTGAACTATATTTTATGCATAGATTGAACTTTTAGAGCGTGATTTAGTGAACGTAACTAATGAAAATAAATTGAGTATGAGAAGTCTTTGAAATTTTTTACTAATTTGAGTGTAAATAACTATTTACAACTGAGTTACGAAAGCATATTTCTGTTGGGTCTAAGTAAAGTGTGAATTGGGAAATGAAGAAGGAAAGAAAAAAGGAAATAAGTTGGGGGAACCAATGAAGGGAGATGAAAGATTTATTTAAGGAAATGAATAGTCATCTCTCCCACATAGGAAAAAGAGAGGAAAAGTGTAGTCCTTATATTAGGAAACACTTCCTCTAACTCTTAAAGAGTCAAGTAAAGGGGACCCCCTCGCGCCGTCGTCGTCGTCACTCGCTCCGTTCCTAAAGTTGTCAACAGACATTACGTTTCCAACAAACACCATGCCTGTTCAGAACAGATGTGTCTGTTAGAACAGGCACTGTTCGCACCCAACTCTCCCTATAAATGGAGATCAAACAGGCACTGTTCGCACCCAACTCTCCCTATAAATGGAGATCATTCTGCAGTTTACAGACATTGAAAAAAAAAATTCTCTCTTCTTCTGCATTATTTCTTCTTATAAAATTCGAGTCTGTGTGAAGCCATAACTGGTATTGAGTTCGTTCAGAATTACAGAATTTGAGGTACCGCTATTCTGTAGTTGTTAATCTGTTTTATCCTGGGAGGAAGTAATCCACAAACCTCGGGTACAGTGAGGGGATTAAATTCCTTAAGGACACACAGTGAATTATGTGGACTCAGATTTCTAAACGTGGTTTTTCTTTTCTGTCTTTTCCATTGCGAAACTTCTTTACAGGGATAACAATTTCTTGATTAAAAGAAAAGATTTGATGAATTAATGAGATGAGGTTGATTTGATCAGAGTATGATGAGACTAAAAGGGTTGATTTAGTTGAGTATTTTGTGTCTTTTAGAAGTAGTATTGAGCACAATTTGGGAGAGAGTAATTAAATAACAATTCAAACCCTATAAATTACGTAGCAGTATATATAGAAGAAGATTGAACTGTTAAAGTCAAATGTTTCTTCACTTGTCCCAAAAAGAGGACTTTGAGGTTTATCATCCCTTACCCTAGCAAGGTATTGGATGGATGCAACAACGTAACGCAACACAAAGTGTTGTATCATCACTAGCACATAAGTGATAATTGTTGGTTAGAGAAACTCTCATTTATTGACTGATTTGATTTGGTTGAGTTGCATACTATTGAGTCTACTTTCAAAACTTGATTTCATTCTTGAACTTGCATGTTTTAATGAGTTGACTTGATGGTCGAGTTGAGTACCTTTAATTTTCAAGCTATTTAACATATCGTACATTTCATCTACCAACTTTATTTTTGTGTTGCATCATTTTTTGGTGTAGATATAAGTGTTAGAGATCCTCAATAGGTGTAGTATCGTTGAAGATCAATCCGTTCTAGCATTGTGGTGAGTCCTTCTTACACCCCGAGGAACTCTTTTCATTTAGTATATTTTCTTTTTTTTGAGTAGACATGGAGGTAGCCATGAACTTGTCACTAACAACTTCATATATAGTAGTTGATAGCGATAGAGGCTTCATAGATGGTGATGAAATTGAGTTGACGTCCCTACTTCCAAGACTTGTTTCTTTTAAAATATTTTCTTTGATTTTGAGTTGATTGGATTGTCGTTTTAAAAACTATTATTCCCCTGAGTCATGACTTGCTTAGCCCACTTAAATGTCTTTTATATATTTAAATTGAGTCTTCCACTGATTGATTGAATAAGTGAATAATCGTCCGATCAAGTGGTTCGCTTGGGGAGCAGTATGGTTTCCAAGTGCGGGCCTACCTAAGATACCCTCCCGAGACGTGACACTAGATTCTTGTTAGATAGTTAGAAGATAATACTTAGATATTTCTCGTAGATGTATGTAGAATGATTTATAGAAGCATCCCTATACAAGTATAAATAGGGATGGTCCCTATACAAGTATAAATATTCTTCTCCTTTTTAGATTTCTCTTCTTTAATTGAATCTTTCGATCTTAGTTAACGATTTTGGACTAGGAGAAGATTTCCTTGATTATACTTTCTTCTACTATATTTCTTTACGAATTCGTATTTCCTTTAATTTTTTTATTAAAATCAAAGCCTAGATCACCAAAAATTATCAATTTTTAAAAATTTGATACTAACCAAATTAAACTAATTAAGAAAATACATTAATTTATTTAATCAATTTAATTCAATTTGGATGGATTTTAACTTAACCACGAACACCCAAAAATAAGTAAAGCTGCAGATGTTGACTTTGTAGACTTCGTTGTCTGTCGGCCATCTGTTCTTTAATTTTTACACTATTTTTTGGGAGAAAATACAATAACACTTTTTAAATTCATCAATTATTTAAAAAAAGTTATGTTAGTGTTTTTGATATTTTACTTAGTATATTTCACATTCAATTAATAAATAAAAAATTTCAATAGTTACAAGTTATTACTATTTTTATTTTTTTTTAAATGACCTAATTTAACTTGCAATTTAAAAACATAAAGAAGACTTTTTAATTTTATGGTTCCATATTAAAGTTACTATCAAAATATTCTTTAATTGTATGACGTTAAAATATGTAACGTGAAAAATTGAAATTTAAATATTTTCAAAAAAAGAAAAGGACTCATTCTATAAAAAAATGTCATTCTTTTCTAAATTCTTTTTTTGAAACGGAAGGAGTACAACATATTTCTAATATTATTTTATAGATAGAGTTCGAAAATAGTAAATTATATTAAAATTAACATCTATTTTAAGTACAATAAAAAAATTATTTTATAATAAACCTTCAATTCAAAAAAATAGCGTTTTATTTCAATGAACTAACCAAAGTCTTAAAATATTCTTTTAAAGTGTCAGATTAACCACATAATCCCAAAAAACATGTATTTTTTTCATCTTTGTTTGTATATTAGAGACAATTTTTTTGATTTTCCACTCAGTGTCCGGAGCACATGGAACCCCGACTAAATTCGAATTGCGCACTGTAGTGCCTATTCGGGGGTGGCGCTCCCAACAAGATTTTTTCCAGGGCTCAAATCCAAGATCTCTGATTAAGGGTGAAACAGTTCCACCACTTCCTAACAACCCATGTTCATGTTCAAAATATGCAACGAGACAAAAAGACTGAAAAAAATTGTTCATTTAATTCCTTATTCATGAAGCAAGTGATCATTGAACTAAAAGACGAAATAATCTGATTGGGTGTACAATTTAATTTTAAGTATATTATAAAATATGTCTTTATTTTATTACGTGCAAATTAAAAAATAAAATAGAATGAAGAATTTAATATGGGACACATTATTTTCACAATTATATATGTATCACGTACAAAATTAAAAGTACCAACATGGTGACTCATAGGAATTAGGGCGTTTTGGCTCCATGCATTATCATATTCTACAATCCCAATATAATAACAAATTTATTATAAAGTTCATAATATTGCATATCCTCATGGAATATCTTGTTACCTTTGGGTGGGCTCCTCCATCTGTTACACTTTAATTTGTAGTTAAGAAAAATAACTTCCATAAGTTTATTCGAACACCCAAAACCCCAATGACCATCCTATTAACTGTAACAACTCATCTTGAGATAAGAAGTCTCATATCGGCAAAACACGAGAGAGATGTTCGATATATAAGTAAATAAGTTTTATCTACTAGTGATGATATAGTGGCGCGTTCCAAAATTTTGAATTTTATCAGTGTAGTAAAATACATTGTGTTTGTTCACTTTGATATCGAGTGAATCAATACATTATTAGCAAAAACATTTAGTTAAAATATTATTATAATTGATGATTGAAGCTTAAAATGCTTTCTTAAATAATTATATAGACCATGGGGTCAGGATTTTGGACTTTTGAAGTGAATTATAGACCCACCAATTGTTTTATCTTTGACTTTAGTCTTTCATTTGTCTATTTCAAGTTCATGCAACTATTAATCGAAAATGACTAAGGCAAAAATCAGGCTTATCACTTAGGCTTTACTCAATTTATTCCAAAATGAACAAACAAATGAAAAAGACATTAATGAAATTAAAGGAATTTTTTGTTAGGTGAGATGCAACTACTGAGACCTCTCATAATAAGCATATTTTTTTTTTTAAGATTTAGATTCTCAATTTAACATCGTTAATATTACTAGGGGAGATGAATTTATTGAGACTTTTTGTACGCATCAAAAAAAAAAAAAGATTTTGAGAATCTCAACCTAACATCATACAAGGTGACTAGGTGATTAGTAAATGTGTGATAAATATGAATTTTGTGAAAAGGAAATTTCAATTCGTGAAAATTTATGATGTTCAATAATTAAGATAAAAACTAATGTAGTCATAATTTGTTCTAGTTATGAATGTGAAACTTAACTTGTTCGCATATTCAATAATCTCTTCTTTAAACTATTAATTTCTGCACACGACTCATAACCTTATGGACATATTTGATTAAATGTTTGTGTCAACTTTGTTCAACTAAGTATTTACAGTCATCAAGCGCATTGACCCTTTTTTCATTTTTTGCGTGTGTACATCTTCAAAACTACAAATAAAGGTAATTAAACTAGCTCGTAGCACGCAAAAAGGCTCTCGTGAAGCCCATGCATACCCATTCTATTGAACCGCACATTTGATATTTATTATTGGACTAAAATAACTCAATATAATAATTTTTTTTATACTGTGATATTATTCGTTTTTGATTGAAACTGTATATTTTTCTCACAAGCCTCAAACCACTATTGTTCAACCCTCAACAAAAATTGTAAATTTTGGTGAAAAAATTCTAATTAATAAAATGAAGTTAGGAGTGCATCACATTTGCTGCTTGCCAACCAGACATGTTATAAATTTGGTTGGTGTATCAAATATCCTGCCTTCCTCTTATTTAATTGGAGGAATTTAACGGGGCCTAAAATTAAATAAGGTATAACTGAAAAGGAACAAATATATAGAAATTAATTTTCCTTGACCATAAGAAACAGCAATATCCAGCATGTACTAATTAATAATTAATCATGTCAAAAAAAAAATTAAAACATGTCTAAAAATTTATACCACTAATTAAAGCAGACAAATTGTACTAGACTGAAGTTTGCATTATTTTATTGAAAGAGAAATCACATCTACTCTGTATTTTTGGTCGGTCTGACTAATATGGAACCTTTTTAAGATGTCTATTTCATTATTTAATATAATAAATAAACTAATTGTGTAGAAGAAAGAATCAACACAATATTTTTGGTGTTAACACTTAGGGTGCGTTGAGAAAAATATTTTTGAACTTTTTTTGAAATACAAAATAAATACAATACTTTTATAATTGAATTATTTTGCACTTAATAAATTGTAGCAATTAATTAAAGGTTAGGTTAAATATATGTAACCAAAAAAAATCTGCTATTTTCACTTTGTTGGTGAGGACTTGATTCGTCACCTCGTAATTTCCTTCCCCTGTCTCCAATCTACAAATAAAAATAAAATAATTTTTTTTAAAAAAAACAAACACTTGAAACATGATAAGGCAAAAATAGTTATAGTTTGTTACAATTACGATTCATTGTTACATATGGTAGAAGAGAGGCGAGCGAGATCGATAGAGGAAGGAGAGAGATAAGAGAAATAGAAAGAGAGGAGAGAGAAAATAGCAACAAAACATTTACTATAGCTATATATTATAATTTTTTAAAATTATAATCGTATAATGTAAATATATATCATATATCTACCTAAATTATATAATTTACCCAAATAAAATCAACCATAGTAGTCTTATAACTGGCTTCAACTTTTTATATGGAGCCCTTCATAACCTTTTCTTTTTTCCAGTCAACTTTACTGTTCATAAAAAATAAAATATACTCTTCAGAGACATGGTTTCTGTGTAGTTGAATGTTGAACAGCATGGCAATTATTTGGTCTTATCAACAAGCCATCATTAATTGAGCTTCTGGAACATGAAATAATTTTCCTATATGGAGTAGCATTTACTAAGTCTGACCAAGAAATCATCCAAGGGCCACAACACAATATTGCTACCTGCACTAAAATTTATTGACAGACAAAAGTCAACATGGCTTCGTATTTTATTGTTTTCTGGATCTGCAAACTCATCGTTTTTGTATAAAATTATATGAAATATATTATTATTATTATATTTATTGCTATAAAGATATATGAATTACAGTAAAATGCTAATCTAGAATAATAGAGCAGAAGATAAAAAGAAGCATTTACAAATATAGATTTATTATAGTTAATTAACTCGATCTGATACTATATATGGAAGCATTCAATAAGACTTAAAGACGAATAAAATACCAAAAACTAGGACATGAGTTGTAAACTCATTTTTAAACTCTTTTGTGTTTTGATACGAGGGTAAATATTTTTTTCAATTTTTTTAATTTTTTCATGTTTAGTTGGCTTGAATGTTTTAAAATATATTTTTTTTAAATAATTTACTTTTTTCAATTTAAAGAAAAATGACTTACCTTCAAAAAGTAAGAATTTTTTTTCCGAACTCCTTTCCCACCTTATATCTCAACTTTCCACCCTAACTCAAGTCTCAAATACTCATTTCTGATAGTAATTGGGGTTCTCAAGCACTCATTTCTGATAGTAATTGGGGTTCCATTCTCGATTTGGGACTGGACTCTCAACCTCAATTCAAGACCCAACTCTCGAGTCCCTAGTTGGATCCCAATTGCACCCTGGGCTAGGATTTGAGGTCAAATCCCAACTGCATGTTGGGATCTGGTCCCAAGTTAGGTGTCAGGTAGGGTTTTAAGTAAGGTGTCAGAGTGGAGTTTCAGGTCAAGAGTTGAGGTTGATTCTCAAATAAGATGACGAGTTAGGATCCCCAATTATTCTTCGAGATCGAGTGTCGAATTCGAATCTCGATTCAAAAGTCGAATTTCAAATCAAGCATTAGGATTAGAAAAATAACATGAAATTAGAGTCCTAAATAAGGAGTTGTGGTCAAATTCCAATTTGAAACTCAAGTCCTAATTAATTCGAGAGGTTGGATCAAGTGTTGAAGTTGAATTCCAAATGAAGATCAGGATCAAGTCCCAAGTTAGATATATGGGATGGAGTATTGAGTCGACTGTCAAAGTTGGATTTCAGGTTGAGAGTCAGGATCGTATCCCAATTTGAAAATTAAGTAATGGATCAAGAGTCAAAATTCACTCCTACATCGAGTTTTGAGGTTGGCTCCCACATCAAATGTTGAGGCCGAATGCTAATTTGAAAGTTGGGTCTCGATATGAATGTGCATTTAGAATCAGATGTCAGGATTGAGTCCTAATTCAAAAGTCGAGTCCTAATTTGAATATGGGTCCCAATTTAGGGTCATATTTTGAGTTAAGTGTCGAGATTTAGTCTCAAATCAATTATTGGGATTGATTACCGGTGTTGGAATTAGATTCAGGTTCAGTTCAAATATTGAGTCTCGAATTAGGAGTTAAAATCAAATTTCAAGTCAAGTATCTAAATAGTGTCCAGGTTCGAATGTAAGAGCTGAGATTAGGTTCCAGATTAAATGTCGCGTTCTAAGTTGGAATTCAAGGTCAAGTTCTTGATTGGGTCTTAAGGTCAGATCCCAAATTAGTCATTAGGGTTGTATCTCAATTTGAGTGCAAGGATCAAATTTTAGTTCGAATGTCGAATCTCATATTGAGAGTTGGGTTAAGGTTTAGATAGGTTGTCGAGGTTGGATCCCAAATTAGTCATCAGGTTTGTGTCCTGGTTTGAGTCTTGAATCTATTATCAGGGTTGGTTTCCAGATTAGAAATTATTTTTCTTAAAACTATTTTTTACTCTCTAGAAAATATTTTTCATTTAACAACCAAACACTAGAATATATTTTTTGAAAATTATTTTTCACTTACTAATCAAACATGAGAAAATAAATTAGAAAATAATTTACCTTTCAAAAAACATTTTCCTTTGTAGCAAACACACCATGACTAACCTGTTGTAACAAATGACTATTCTGTTGGATACAACTTCTGATTCTTTTTCAGCTTTATAAGCGATTACAACATGAATTCAACAAGTATACTATATGAATGTTCTATTAAATTTTTAATTAGCGTGAGTAATTACCACGAGCCGTAATTAATTCAAACTATAATTATGTTAGTTAATTAACTAATATATGTTTATTTATCCGCATCATTTTTTCTATTTTTTATTACTCCATAAAAAGGGTAACTGGCTGCTGATGATCTAATTATACTTTTTTAGACTCTGCACTTAACAAAGTCAACAAATTAAAAGGTAAAAATCCACCATATAAATGTTGCTGAAAAGTGGAACATAAAATCATAATTTCATTAAACAAACCTACAGTAACTTCTTGTAAATGGACCACAAAGCTATTAATTATTTTTCGAATTGGATAAAATTGTTGATTTCAAGAAATCTTGAATAATTAATTCCTAGGCAACTAAAATAAGCATAATGATAGAAGGCACAAACAATTATTCTGTTTGAAAATAAGTTAAGTGTCAGCAGACTCAGCACTAAAGAGCCCAGTAGCTTGGACCATGAAACATGAGTGTTTGACTGGTTCACTTAATTGTCCTTTGCAAATTACAATATTTGCAACTATATACATCACACCCCTTAAAATTCGATCCTTTTTTAAATTTTACATAAAATACTTAAAATATTTTATATGTTGAGCTATCCTTTTTAGGTATGACTCAATAGTTTACACAATCATATATAACTAGTCCTTTATATTTGAACTGAAATATCATTCATTTTGTCGATGCTTGTTAATTAATTCATTCACATCTCCCTTTTCTTTTTGATGTGTTCCTTTTGGTTGGTGTGGACACTAGGAGATTGTTTAGGGTCCCCTTTTCTTTAGTACCTTCATTCATTTTGTCAATAATAATATAGAGTGGGATCAGTGACAGAGTCATTATTTTCTTTTAAAATGTTCAAAATTTTAAGAAGTAGACACACGAGCTAATTGAAGGAGGTTTGATATCTATTATATATAGATAAAAAATTATTTTTATCATATATAAATAATATAATTTTTTACCGAATAGAGTTCGGATGAAACCCTAAATACTATGTGGCTCCACCACTGAGTGGGACTATATATAACTATTGCATTTTTCTTCGTTTTATTTTATGTATCTTCGTGTGAATGAAACGTACACTAAATAAAAAATATGTGAGATTATGAATCGTATTATTTTAAACCTAAGATATATATGTATTAAATCTTTTAGTTTTTAAATATATCTTGTAAAATTTTAAAATTAAAGAGTTAATACTAAATATTTAAAAAGTAACATTTTTAAGAGATTACAATCAAGGGAGTTAAATATTATGCAGGGTAACTTCATGATTGGTTATTTGTTGCACATTAAATTATTTTTGAGACATAAAAATCACTCAATTTCGCTCAAGTACTATACAAATTCACTAAACTACTTTATGTGTGACGAAAAGAAGTCATTCAAGTTTGACTAAATATCATAAGAAATCACTGAAAATAACTTTTAAATAAACGAAAAAATTCTTTAGCTTTGTTGGAAAAAAATATATTGGGAAAATTACGCGGATAAGTAAATACATGCTAGTTGATTAACTAACATGATTATGATTAGAATCAATTACGACTCACCAAATAGCATTAATTACAGTTTTAGTTTGTATAATTTGCATGTTTGTATATAGAGTAATATACAAATACTGCAAATTGTATAACAAATTATACAAACATTGTGAATTGTATAGCAAATTATACAAATGTTGCGTGAATTATATAGCAAATTATACAAACGCTTTTATAACTATAGTTACAAAGTGTTATAACCTAAATTATCATTTTCGGCTTATTAAGTTTCAGGACTAAGCTATTTATGAAGATTTCTAAAAAAATATTTTGTTACAGGCATGGCCACAATTTGCATGGTCCATTGGCCCAGTTTTGCTTATAGAATCCAATCACGAAAAGCCCATATATATCTTATGGGCCCAGACTCCTTTCTTGTCTTCCCAATGGTCCATTGGCCCATTACTTAAGAGGAAATCACTGGGTTGGGCTACAAACTCTGTGTTATAACAAATTAATATCTACTTAATTGAAATTGAAAATTGCAAATATGGAATTTCATGCTTCAGTCCTTCAAGTCCTAAGTCAAAATTTTGTAGTATATGAATAAAATTAAAAGTGCTTTTAAATATTTATTTTAAAATCAAAATAACAAAAATAAATAAAAAATCCAAACGGGATTTCTATGTTTGCCAATTTATCTTTTAAACAAATTAAAGGATGTTTTGGTTGTTTTCCACCAAAGAGTGTTTATATTTTAAAATTGGCCACTTGTGAAAAAAATTAGCTTTAATGTTTAACACCAAATAACTTCTCTTGGAATTATCATTTTTATAAATCAGAGATGAGCATCTGAAATATTTTACATAATAAATGATACTCCTAGTAAATTGTTGCAACTTTATAAGCCCCGTAAAACATCTTTTGGACAAAGCACAAGATATTTTGAAGCATTCCATCAACTTTTATTAATTCACTATATTAAAAAAAATTATTATTATTTTTCTACTTTAAGTATATCAAAAAATAAAATTTTAATTTTATCTTTAATATTAACCATTCATTTTAAATCATTTAAAAATATGCAAAAAGTGTTATAAACAAGTAAAAATAACTTCTCCCTTTTGCATATCGACATTGATGCCCAAGCGATTTGTGGGAATGTTTCTAACGAATAATTTACTTTATTATGATAATATTATCTTCGAATACAGGTTATTGTTAAGCAAGTTGGGAGCATGAGAGCTATATCCCATGTACTAGGAGAATATCCAGATAGCTGATTTAATGGCGAAGAAAGGAGTCAGAAATGGTCATTTTGAGAATACAAAAATTTTTGTAGTCCCTCTGGTATTTGTGCGCAAGCAACCGAAGAACTGATATTCTAGAAAAAAATAATTTATTTTTAAAAAATATTTCTTATTCGAGCCGGGATGTGGCCCAACTAAATTGCTTTGTTGGAAGTACTGGCATGCAAGGGCGTAGCTACATTCATCCAAGGGTGGTCAGATGAACAATCTTCGTCAGAAAACTTTTTAAAATATATAAGTTAAATATAGATATTTTGATATATATTAATTGTTGAACACCTTTGATACAAAAATCACCCTTCCATGTTTTTAAAATATAAACACCCTTGACAAAAATGTTGACTCCGCCACTGCTGACATGTACTCTGCCTAATGGCAACGGCCAAGACGTGCATTAATTATTATGTATTATAAAATCTTAACCACGAAAAGAAAAAAGAAAAAAAGAGATTCCGTGAGAGAATAACTTTTGCGTACTCCTCAAGATAGAGTTAATCAATTACTATCACAAATAATCACTCAACCTATTTAATTAATTTACCATACTTATTTTTAAAGCATTACTTCGTTCATCCTTTTTTTTATTTGTTTATTATATTTAAAAATAGTTATTTGTCTTAAAAAATAATTTATCAATTTTTATTTATAATAAATTAATTATAATTATTTTTAAAATATTATATTTAACAGATAATACAGTAAATTATTACAATATTTATTATTTCTTAAAAAGTTTGTCAAGACGACACTAAACAAGTAAAAATAGATAGTGCGTACAAATTAAATTTACCCAATTAAGAGAGATTCTACTAAAGTAAATATAATAATGGAAAAAAGCTTAAATATAATCATGTGATTTGTTAAAAATTTGATTTATCTATGGCGATATTTGAAAAAAAGGCTCATTAATATAATTTTTTTTCAACTTCAATTTTGCAAAATCTTTTTTTTTTCACAATTATAATTTGACAATAACAACTCTGTGAAATTCCACTACATAGGATATGGGGAGAATATATAATGTATAGATCGACACTATTTTTTAAAGATCTTCGACTCAAATGCAACAAACTCAAATAAAATGAAAAGAAACAATGAAAAAGCAATGTTTGTGCGCTAATAACAATAAAATACTGAAAATTCGCCATAAAAATAACGTACGAAAAAAACTACAAGAGTACAACTAATACTATAATAAACACTAATAACAAGACTAAGAAAGCCTATTTGGATTGACTTTTGAGTTATGATTTATAAGTTAAAAGTCATAAATTAGAATTTTTAACCTATAATTTTTTATTTATTTTTATTATTTTGTCTTAAATATAAGTGCTTATAAACACTTTTTAACTTTGTCCAAACACTTTAAGATTGTTCAAAACCGTTTTAAGTTAAAATCACTTAAAATAAATTAATCCAAACATGCACTAAATCTTCAGATGACTAAAACACCCTCTACTCAATCTCTCTATTCTATTCCATGTTTTACACTATTTTCTATCTAAAATCATCTTCGCAATAATATGAAACTATGTTATACCCTATCTAATAACTTTTACCCAATACTTCTTTGGCATACGTCTACTCGCAAATCTCTAACAACTAACCTTTCACACCTCCTTTGCACACATCCAAATCAGCTCAATCTTATTATTATTTTGCGCGGTAGATATCATTACATTATAATTTGACAATGTCATTAATTTTTCTTTTTTTTTAAAAAAAAGTCCACTTGTTTGGTTGTTCTTAAAATAAAAAAGAGCCCTTTTTTTTTTGTGAAATAATATCAAGAGATAAAATCTTCATGTATTCTTTTAGCACTTTGAATCTCCATTTCCAAACCCAACTTTCTGACGTGAAGATGAAACTGAGCCACCGCCGCCAACAATTTAACGGCCTGTTTTCGCGGGAGAATATCTAGAATCTTCCTGACCGTCGATCCCCTCAAATGCTCTGCCGTTTCAATTATGGACATCATCGACTGTTTTAGCCCATCAATTACACTTTCCAAATCTGACGCCTCTCCGTCAGCCACCGTTCCCCCTCTTTTCATCAGCTCAAATATCGGCGGCGCCGCCACTCTTTCTTGAACTTTCGCCATTCCTTTTTCAATTACCTGTTTCAAATCGGAGTATTATAATTAATTTAATTAATTAAAACTGTATTTTGATAATTTATTCTTACGAGATTAGGTCCGCCAAAATTGTCCAATTCTTATAATGATTTATCATTGAATGAGATAAATTTTATTTTAATATTATATAAAAATTATATATTCAATCTGTTTAAAGGAATGAAAAAAAAAAGTAAAATCACACTAAGAGACATTAAACTTAAAAAATTACAAAAAAAAATTAATTTTGTTGTATAAATATGTATATTTGTGTATCATAATATATATTTTGTGTATAACTCATGTATAAGTAATATATATTATATAGAAGTATATACTTTCTATAACTTTTGACAAACCATATTGTATAGTCATGTATAGTTTTGATTATTTTAAGCTATTTTTTTATATAAATAAAACATGGACTACTTTTTTTTTTTGTATATATATGTAATTTTTCCATGAAAAAATTGTTTAAATCTTATAAAAAAAAACACTCATTTCATTAATTACCACCTTTAACAAAATTTTTATATGAAATATTGATGTTGATATTTGAAATTGCGTCGAAAAATATAAGGAAAAAGTTATTTAATTTTACTTGATAACTAGAGAAATGAAGAAATTAAATTTTGTCAACTGTTAGAGGGTTTAACTCTTTATTTAATTTATTATAATTTAATCTAATTTTCAATTGGAAAAATAATTAATAAATCACTCTTATAATGTCTGGAAAGAAAGATTTTTCTGTAGAGGAAATTTTTTTAAAAAAAAAATAGAAAGAAGGATTTGGCTAAACTAAAAAAAATGAAATATAATTCATCCAAAGTCAAACTATGATTCACTAATTTATTTTAATATATATTCAGTTTCACGCATTGTGTAGCTGCTCAATCAATCAAACAAACAAAAATAGAGGCTTGCCAGCCGAAAAAGTCTTGAGAAATGACATAAGTATTTATAGTAATAAATTAAATTAACACTCAAAAGAAAATTTCAGTAACTCAGTTGATTAACTATAACTTTTATTTCATTGGTGAGAGTTCGATTCTTATATTATAATCATCCTCTCCATTTGTCCTTCTGCTATCCTATTTAAAAAAATAAAAATAAATACACACGCATGCACACACAGAAAAAACACAGTTGTGCAGGTCGAAGAAGTTTCGAGAAATCATATAATTTTATAATAATCCTAGAAACTTGGTATTTATTTAAAAATTAAAAAAAGTAACACTTCTATAAGGCGGATCACCGAATTGACTCATTATTTAATTTATTTTAATTCAATCTATTTTTTGTATCTCAACAATCTTTCGACGAGTGACTAATTAGGTCGGCTCATCTTAATTCATACAAATTCACCCTAAATTATTTAAAATTAATGAAATTTTTTTCTTCATGCGTACCCTTCTTAACAATTTATTATTTTAATAAAGAATTCTTAATTACTTTTACATTTCTAGTTGCACGAAAGCCATGTCAAACTCTTAATATAGTAAAAAGTTTTAATTTTTTTAAAAAAAATTCACTAGTAAATTTAATCGAGAGAAGTTTTACATTTTAATTTAAAATATTTAAATAATTCATTCAATAGTCGCTCTCCAAATAAGAATCATTATACCAAAAGAGATTAAGTGAAGTAAATTTTAAATCATTAATTTTGCAACAAAAAAGCGTATTAACAGGCTCAAATAGCTAAAGTCTTCAAATCCTATTATTAAAAAAGAATATATATATACATCTTATGATTGGATAATGTGTCAAAGTGAAGTTTAAAAATAATAAAATGTAAGCAAATCTCATCATTATCTCATCAAGATAAAGAGATTATTCTTAAAAAAATCACCTAAAGTTGAAGAGTTTAAAAAAAGAAAAAGAGGGGGGAGGTCAAAGAAGTTTGGAGAAATGATATAATAAAAAATGAAGTTGTGTATGATATAAATAAAATAATAATAAGTAGATGACATTACCTTTTCTTCTCTTTTAGTTTCTGCTTTTAGTCTCTTCAATTGTTCCTCTTGCTCTGTTGTCAATTGTGTTGCTATTGAGTAATTAATAGTTGAAAAGAGGGAAGTAGGCTTAAAACCAGCCATCCATAGAAATGTCTTTTCTAAACAAGTGTACCATGGTGGAGATACTAAAACAAATACATCTCTATTTGTTGACATGAATTTTTCTCTATAGTAATCTAGGTAATGATCCAAAACTTGGCTCAACAATTCACTCATGTTTTCTTCATCATCTGAATTTGAAATTGCATTTAATTTATCAACAAAATTTTGGAGTTGGATAAGCCAATTCTCATAGTAAGGATTAATATTGGAGGGGGTTTGTGAAGTGGCCATGTTTGAAATTTTGCTACTCACCTTCTACTGTGGAAAAATTATATATATACTAGTAATTTTTTATTTCTTTAATTTGGTCGGTTCTAGTTTTTATTTTATTTTATTTTATTTTTTGTCTTAGTTGTTAAGATTTTGTTGTCAAAAAGTTCAAGTGCATGTGTGTTGAGGATGTTTTAATTGTTCATGGCGGTTTGCTTTTATGATCTACGTATAACTTTTTGAAGTTTCTATGAAAAGTATTTATTTAAGCTTTTATTACGTATAACTTTTTGAAGTTTATATGAAAAGTATTTATTTAAGTAAAAGAGTATTACTCTCTCCCTCCATAATTACTTAAGTATTAGGGCATGTATGTATCGTATCAATCATTATATTAATAAAAAGCATATAAAATAAATAAAGTATTACGTATGTAGTTTATATCATTGAACACATAATTATAAATAGTTATGTAAATATTATTATCTCATATCATCAAGTTTATAAATATGACACTTTTCTATTCCTATCGCAGGATGCAAATTAACTTCATTTTATTTGACAATAACAGTAGATAAATAATTGAATGTACTTCTAATTTTATATATGTCTTTTTGTTCTCACTCGGTGTTCGGTATCTACATTGAAATTTGAAGCGCACAGTGTAGGACCCATTTAGGGGTAGAGCTCCCAACATAATTTTCTTCATACTCAAGGCTCGAACGCAAGACCTATAATTAAGGATGGAGCAGTCTCGCTACTGCACTACAATCCATATTGATAATTCTATGTTTTTCTAGTATTCAAAGGAAAGAATATTTTAATTTATCACTGAGTTTTAAATTCATGTTCACCTCCTATCTACCTTGATATAAATTAATTAATATGTTCATATATTTTATTATAATACAATTCAAATAATAAAATATTTATTTACTATTTATTTTCTTTTATTTAGGACTTTTAGCTAGAGAACGTATACAATAGTTTTAATAAATTGAATCATATACTTGAACGCTATAATTTATATTGAATATCAATGTATACTTCCTTTAGATAGGGACTATAAATTTGTATTTTGAAAGCTCCTTCAATTTTTAAATAAACGCATACACTCGCTCTCAAAAATAAAAAACAGATATAGACTAAAAAAATAACACCATTAATTTTAATGAAATTCTTGTAAACCTTTATTCAATCGAGTTATTTTATATTCCAAAAATATATAAATTGATAAAATTGAATAAATGGTAAGTAGACGAAATCTTGAAAAGTATTCAATCATTATGACTAATTATATTCATAGCTCACTATTACTATCTGGAAGATGTAAAGATCGATGGTTTTTTCTTATTTTCTTGTTAATAATAACTTACAATTTAAGAAGTATTTAAGTAATCTAGCTGTACTTAGGAGTGTTAATTTACCATAATACGTTACAATGAAATATACATTAATCGAAAAAGTAATTTTTAAAAATGATTTCAAGAAAATAAATTAACAGTTAAAGGATATTTTTGTAATCTAACTTTTGACTTAGTTTCTTCCCACTTTTAGTCTTGTTGTACGCGTTTTGCGCGTGATCAAAGCGTGTACAACAAACATTATACAAAAAAAATTAAATTATTCTTATTTAATAAACTTCTACATCTTCCTTATTTGAATCAAGAAAATACTCTACTGCCGTTAAGAAAAATTCTAATTTACCATGATATATAGAACCTTTATAAATAAATAATTTATCAAAATTACTTTTGTAGTGAATTATTTTTACTAAAAATAATTATTTAATTTTATTTATTCAGCTTTAAAAATTATTTTAATAGCGTGGATTGAGTTCGTCCACGTACCCTATTTTCATGGTCAATAGAATTGATGGTTTAGTTTGTGTCGTTGAATTTCCCTATAATTGAGTTCTTGAGGACATCCTTAATTCCGAGTAAATTCTTACGTATTGTTGCTTAAATTGACGTGATTATGAGTCAATACTTAAAGTAACTGTTTATGCATTATTCCATATCAACCCTAGTTGAATGTTGTATATAACCTATCACCCCTATGTGTTGATTGAACTTGAAAGCATGAATTGTGCATGTGTTTAACTGGAAATGAGTTAAATTATGCATTAAGGCTGCATGATCATCAAAGGTTCTCATCCTATTGAACTGGAACATCTAAAGTGTAATTCATTGTCTTGAAAGTAGAGTTTATTTTTTTTAAATGTGTATGAATTGAACTTTTAATTTGTTGAAGGGCTTGATTGTAAGTCGATAGTTGAATGGATAAGGGTCAAAAGGGATTGATTGAAAGAGTCATTTGAAATGCTTGATTAGGGTCGTATTAGCACGTCGATGTCTTGAGAGGAGTATTGAGCACCAAATTGAGTGAGAGTTACTAACCACTCGAACTTAATAAACTACGTAGTCAGTGTAGAAAATAATTAAACAGTAAAATCATATGTTTCCTTTTGTCCGAAAAGAGGACTTGATTTGATTGATTGTGGATCCAATGAGGTTGATCATCCCTTATCTTTTCAGATTGTAATAATTATCTTGAACGACAACGAGATTAGTTGATAATGGTGGGAGATAGTAATAGTGTTGAATGAAATGAATTCATATATAAACTACTTTCTTTTAGAATCCCTTCGATAAATATTTTAATAATATTAAAACTTTGTTACTGATCTTGATTGTTCAAATCATTAATTATTAAATAATTATAACATTAAAATAATAAATATATTTAATAATTTGGTCTAAATTACATTTGCTACTATTATACTTGCTAAATAATAAAAAATTACACTTTGGAAAAGGGAACTCTGGTAGTTTTTGGACTTTGGTAGACGATATGAGACGCATAGTACACTGAAGAAAATATGTACACACCGTGTGGATCATTACATAATATATTTAATTCCGAATTTGATTTGCTATTTATAATATATATATATAATTCCTAATCACAGTCGAAGCAGCTGGAAAAATGAGTTATTTAATTTTTTTTGTTTAATTTTTAAAAAAATATTAAATTTATTATATTTGTGTTTGTTTCATCCTAATTCTAATATTTGTATTACTTAAAATAATTTATTAAGATGATATAGTAAAATCACAATTAAACTAACTAAAAAAATAATTTATTAGGGACAATATTATAAAATTATAGTTGAAACAATTGTCATATATATTCAATGAATTTATACTCTCTCTGTTTTTCTGTTACTTGCTCATGTAAACTTTGTATAACGTTTGAAAAAAGTTTTATTAGTAGAGTATCTTCGATCAGTAAAAAATTTATGGTATATAAATTATAATAATAAAATAATAAAAATATCGACAGATAGGATGGGTCCAAAAAATCAAAGAAAAATCAAGTCCATTGATTTTATTTTCTAAACTTTATTTTGTAAAAAATCAATAGACGTTTGCTGATTTTTTCGTAAAAAGCTATAATTTTTTAAAGAAAACATATGTATTCTCTCTCTCTCTCTCTTATACTTTTTACATAATCATTGCACGTGGTTGATTTTTCGAAAATAATCTCTCTATCTCTGTGAAGGACAATAATAAGGTTCGCGTACATTTTACTTTCTCCAAATTCTACTTGTGATATATTATTATTATTGTTATATATATTGGACATGCTTGATTTTTGAAATGCAAAATTATAATTGAAAAAACGTCATTTTTTTCCACTTATTTTTCATTAAACCAACATACTGAAAAAAAATTGTAAAGTGGTAAATACCTTTTCTTCAAAATAGTGGGTAACTTTCTAAAAATAAATAAATAATCTAATGTTTCTGTATGGAAACATTGTGTTTTTTTTTTTCATTGATTGAATTAAAGTAGGTAATAAACATTTTTAATGTAAAATTTAGTGCGAAAAATAATGATTACTAAACTGACGCTATTGATAATGAGTTTGAAATTTTAAATTTGACTATTATTTATTTAGTTATTAGTTATGAAAATTTCGTGTTATGCAGGAGTTTAATATTTATTCATAGTTTTATTTTTATGTGGTATTAACTAAATTATATTAAATTATCTTATTTATTAATATACCTAATTAATATATGTATTATTTTTATTAATACACTTTATCAATGATTTTTAAATGTAAAATAAATACTTCATAATATGATTAATATTGATTAATTTTAAGTGGTATTATTTTAAATTTTTACTCAAAAATATATTATAATATATATTTGTATAGTAGTAAATCACCTCCCCGCTGATGTGTCTGCTTCATCCCAAACTCCCTCTTATGAGAATTTAAATAATTATTTTTTTGGTTCTATTTTAATGTAATCAGTGTATAATTTTTTAGAAATTATGGAACCCACTTTAACTATAATCTTAAGTTTTAAATTCATATACTTTCTATCCCTCAACTTGGTGAACTGAGCTTAAATACATCCTCGAACTTGACACGAATTATATATTAGTTTCGTCCCTAAACTATTAATAGACTTAAAAACACTCCTCAACTTGGTGAACTAAGCTTAAACACCCTCAAAACTTGGCACGAATTATTAGTTTCGTCCGTAAACTATTGATAGACTTTAAAAACATCCCTCAGCTTCATGTTTCTATAACTTATTAAATTTTGATTTGAATTTTGTAGAACTTCATTTGCTGTCATATTTTTACAATCCCAAAATCTTTTTACGAGATTGCCAGAAGTTCACATGATCAAAAAATAATCATAAACAAAATAGGAAAAGAAAGAGAATCAAACAATTAACAGTGAGAATGAAAAAATAGATCTTGTTTTGAGGTCACAATTAATGGAGGAAAGGTCAAATGAGAAGAAGAAGGGTATTCTAGTAGTTGGTAATTAAAAATTGAAGGAAATTTTTTTTAAAGGGAAAATTAAGGTTGATGTGGTCTTTTTTACCTTTCACGCACTTTAAATAAATTGTACTCACTTGTTATGCCATGTGATATGTGAGGGGTGTATCTAAGCTTAGTTTGTCAAGTTGGGGAGTGTTTTTAAGCCTATCATTAGTTTAGTGACGAAACTAACAATTCGTGTCAAGTTTGAGGATGTATTTAAACTTAGTTCGCCAAGTTAATAGGTGTTTTTAAGCATATTAATAGTTCAAGAACGAAACAAATAATTCGTGTCAAGTTTAAAAGTATTTTTAGTACTTCAACCCAAAGAGACTTGTTTTTTTTTTTACTGTGCAAGGCAGTAATAATAATCATTACATGCTACTCCCCCTGTCCATCTTTACTTGACCTCTATACTATTTTAGGATGTCCAACAATACTTGTTCAGTTTATGAAATCAAGAGATAATT
Source organism: Solanum aculeatissimum (assembly GCA_038996855.1). Taxonomy (NCBI): domain Eukaryota; kingdom Viridiplantae; phylum Streptophyta; class Magnoliopsida; order Solanales; family Solanaceae; genus Solanum; species Solanum aculeatissimum. Next base: position 64,159 of record JBCEWC010000051.1, on the reverse strand, counting down.
TTACACTTAGTTCCTAATTTACCCTTATCATTAATTATAGTCATTTCCCTATTACTCCCTCTGTCCATCTTTACTTGACCCCTATACTATTTTAGGATGTCCAACAATACTTGTCCAGTTTATGAAATCAATAGATAATTTTACACTTAGTTCCTAATTTACCCTTGTCATTAATTATAGTTATTTTCCTATTACTTTTTTCAATACATTACATTAATTATATTCAAAGGGTGATTTGGTAAAATTTACCCCTATCATTTACTACTTCTTAATCTCTGTGCCAAGTCAATAGGGGCTAAGTAAAGTTGGACGGAGAGAGTATTATCACCTTGCATGTTACATTAATCTCCAATTCCAAATTTGCAAATGAAAAAAAAATATAGATATACACTATTATGTCATGCCTGCCATATTTTTCTTTGCATGCAAGATTCAATTATTTAATTTTTAAAAAGGTTTATATGAACCATATATTATAATTGAAAACAGTCTGACATGTGCATTCTTTTTGAAGTTATTCACATTGGTCAAACAATCTATATTAAAATATTTGCAAAGAGCCAAATAATACACTTAAGAAAACTCGTAAAAGAAAATCCTTATTTATAAAATGTAATAAAACCCCTCTATTTCATTTTATCTGGTCATAAAATATTTTCTATTTTATTGATTTAATATAGCAAATAAAGACCATATTCTTCTTTTATTATTATTTTTATCATTAAGTACGGTAAAAACCAATAATGGTCAAACTTTGATTTAAAGTATAATTAATAAAAATAATCACTAAAACATAATCTTATTCTCTTTATTCTAATTTTTAATCTATTGTATGAACAATCTTCTAGTCACAATATCGCATATGATATTTTTTAAAAAGATATAGAATTAAAAGATGTTTTAAATATATTGTATATATTTCTAATTTCTCCACGAGGGTAGAATAAATTATGCATATATTTTTATTTTTTTAGGACTCCGCATGTAAGATTATTTCCCATCTATTGTTGTTATTGTACATATTTTTAATTTGAACTTATAAAAATTTTAAAAAATCTTTTTCAAAAACTTTATATCTAATTGAATTAAAATTAAAATTAATAAATAATCTCTTAAAAAAAAGTTGTTTTAGTCGAGGATTGAGTAAAATGAAAATGATAGAGATAATTTTATTAAATTACTATTTGAGTATTATAAGTGTAATATCCTAAAAAAATATAACAAAGAAATAATTATAATTAATAATAAAAATAACTTAGAAATTAAATATAAAATTATCTCTTGATTTCATAAAATAGATATATATTATTAAATATTTATTTTTAATATTAGTGAAAGAAATAAAAGAATTAAGAGAAATAAGGAGTCAATTTAAATACGTCATTATGTTCTCCCCACATTTATAATTTGGGAATTTGCTCTTTTATTAAAGTCGGTTCACTTTGCTACTGCCGCCATGAATCTAATATGTATTCTTTTTTATTGTCAATTTATATTGATAAGGATGACATTTTGAAAAGTAAATTAAATTTTTATATATTTTTTTTAATAAATTTTTTTAAGTTATTAGTTATTGTGACTAAAAATAATTTTGACGTCATATACAAAATAATGAAATTATTGGAGATCATTTTCATCCTCACCTATGGAACTTCACTGACTCTGTAATTAAACTATACAAAATGGCATTGTAAAAGTAGTATCAAGACAAACAACATATATTGATAGGCATTATCGAACAATCTAATATCTATCACATAATATAAGAAAATCAATCGAAAAAAGATATGCTATAATAGATACCCTTAACCAATCTATATACGCACACTGAACCACCACTAGGCACTAGTATACATGACATGGCCATCAACTCTCTATTTGTTTTTAAATATTGTCAATTCTAACACCGATTAGGGTCTAGCCCTCCTATCACTCATATAGAGACTCTGAATACCTTTTTCAAATTCTTTTAACCATTTTCTATTCTTACACTAGTTCTCATTGCAAGGACCCAACCCTTGACCATGTAGTATATCCAAGCAAGGCTAACTAATCATCCTGATCAAACGTCCTTCACAAGGTACTCTTACCTGGGATATGTGGCATATTTAGCAACCATAATATCATCTAACTGTACATCTACAAAAATACATTATCAAGTTATTATTTTATGATCCTTAGCAGTATCTTGCAATATCAATTTCAATGCAAATATATGTCATAGATGATCCTCTCTTGGAGTTCATACACAAATTGTTAGTATGTCGACGACATACTCATTTTAATGTTTAGCGCGTCAACGTGACACTAGCTCGATGCAAATATATATTGGTTTGGTACTTTCTAAATATGTGCACACGTAGTATTCAATTCAAATATGTATCGATGTGGTACCCGATCTAATAATCATAATTTGTATAATCAAGTAATAGGTTCATTGCATATAATTTAATCACAGATAGTCATTTTTTAGGTTCATTCCATCTTTTTCTATTAACATACATACAAGTAATACTAATAATACAGTTAACATACATATAACAATAACAGAAAAATAAACTATCACCTACACATATATACAAGTACTCTTACATGTTACCGTCCCATGGTGCACCACCTTACAAGCCCACATTCATCTACAGAGATTTCTACAAGTTTCATGGAATCTCACTATAGCCCAGTAACTGACCTACACATAAATTTATAAGGACCATCAATCATCCCGACATGAAGTATTAAGATTAACAATCAACAATTCGACTACATTACTGTCTCTAATGACAATAACAACATATTTAGTCATCTAGACTCCGTGCTCGAAGATTTAGACATACTTTCACCCTTCAATTTATGTTATACTATATCATGAAAATATGTTTATAACTACTCAATTGATAAAACCTAGTATACTTGAGCGCTAAGTAACTGTTGAAAGGTTCCAATGCAATTTCTAACTTTTGGGAGATGAAACGATAAAGGCGGGCTCAAAATTTATTGGATGTAACCTTTCTAGCGTTGGGATCCCTTCTCTTCCTTCTTTCCAACGACCTTGCTATGGCAGCACACATCCCGTCATGATGATGTCGCTACGATTGAGATAGTCCCTCTATGGTAGGATGCCCACAGTTAGACCAAATTAAAATCACAATGTTTCGTCCTTTCACCCCGGTTGATGCCCCTTTGTAAAAAATAACAATGGATCGATTCATTACAACTTTGAATCAAATCAAATAAATTAAAACAAAGAAAGTACGTTTGTTGTAATTTTGATAAAAGTATACATAAATTATATAAAGGAAAAAGGGTCAAAATGCCCTTAAACTATATGAAAGGAACAAAAATACCCTTTATTTATAGTTTGGTTCAAAAATGTCCTCACTGTCAATATTTTGGTTCAAGAATGCCCTTATTGTAATTTAATGGGTCAAAAATGTCCTTTATAAAATAAATTTATTATTTATTTTATTTTTGAACACATTATTTTTATGATAATATTTTTTTAATTAACAAATATTTATCCTACTTCAAATTCGAGAAAAAAATAAAAAAATATTATTTTTTGCTTTATTATAATTTTTATCGTAATCTAAATAAAAATTAATGTTGGGTTTACTATGATCTTATATTTATGACATATATTATTTGAAACATGGATAGAATGTTCTATTTTAATTGATAAATGAGATTAAGAAAAAAAAATTGCATTTTTATTAGTTAGTGTAATTTTAAAAAAAAACAAGAAAATGATTCTTTAAAAATAATATTTTTATTAGGATCACAATATGTTTAAAAAGAAATATATATAATTATTTTCTTTTTAAATATATGTGATCCTAATAAAAAAATTATTTTTAAAGAATTATTTTCTTGTTTTATTTTTTAAAATCACATTAACTAATAAAAGTGCAAGAAAATAATATATGTCATAAATATAAGATCATAGTAAGCCCAACATTAACTTTTATTTAGATAACAATAAAAATAGTAATTATAATAAAGTAAAAAAAAAATTATTTTTTTCCTCTCGAATTGAAGTAGGATAAATATTTGCTAATTAAAAAAATATTATTAGAAAAATAATGCGTTCAAAAATAAAATAAATAATAAATTTATTTGAAAAGGGGTATTTTTGAGCTATTAAATTATAATAAGGATATTTTTGGACCAAAGTATTGACAGTAAAAATATTTTTGGACCAAACTATAAATGAAGGACATTTTTATTCCTTTCATATAGTTTAAAGATATTTTTCACTCTATAAAATATGTGTATAAAAATATATTAAAAATTGGTAGAGGCTACGCAAAAAAGGAAGGGGTTGCACACAAACGCTTCTTTTCCAAATAAATAAGCTATAGATTATTTAAAAAATCTGTTATGTTTGATAAATAAGAAAAAATGCCTATGGATTTAATAAGGAACATAAGGTTTATGTAGTCAAGTATATGGTATGATTACGTTTTGGGCTGTTGAAGACAAGCTAATTGGACTGTTTAAGGGCCCAATAATATCATCCATTTAGCAGTAATGTTTTTTTATATTTTAAAAAATAACCACTTTCGTTTTGTTTTATTTTTTTCATGAAGACGTGTTGCTCTAATTATAGGAATTATTGGAAAAAAAGAATAGACCTCAAAATTAATAACGATTTATCTCTAATGATATTTTATATATAGTATATGAAATATTAATGGTCTGTTTTTTTTTTAGAAGTGTTTTAATTTATTTTAAAATTGAAGTTAACATCAAGATGGTTGGCCACTCATTGAAAAGGTTAGGAACACCCTCATTTTCTAATGTATTTGTGGGGTCAAAATTAAAGAATACGCATTAACGTCTCTGTTGTCATTTATAAATAATGAACATTACTCAATCACGATTAAATATAAAAATTTACGACTCATTTGACATCTGTTTATTCTACGTGAATTGTGTGAATTTTTAAATTTTTTTTATATATATAATAAATTGCTCACTTTCGCTTGCAAGTATAGGCTGATTAATCAAATCATACTACAATTTTATGTTCTCTTTGGTATATTTCTTTTTTATTGTCTGATTTATCATCTTTCAAAATTTATTTTGTCGAATTCTGCATTATACTTGTCTATTTCAATCCTAAATTATCAATAACTCACCAACAAATGTTATGGTGTAGTGATAAGTACTCATTCATAAAATTTCAAGTTCGAATCTCCTTGAATACGAAGTCGTCTTTGTCAGGGTACGAACACTTGTGGTATGAATATTTTGTCCACATGATGGACCCCAATAGTTTCTTTTCCATTAAGAATAATGTCCCATTATTAATATTTTGTCTACGAGATTAATTTGCACATTTTTTTTAGAAGAGTGAGAGGGTTGCTGTCACACTCATGAATTCATTATACTTGACAAAAACGGGATATGGGGCATGGATTAGTTACATCATTTAATTAATACCATCCAAACTATAACTCATAATGTTAAAAGGAAGCTGATATTTTGAACCCTCATTTTTTTTTTTGTCTCACATGTAGCATTTTTTTCTTTTTTATCTTATTAAGATTAAAAAAAATGTCAGTTTAATTAAAAATAATTTAATTTTAATTTTTTTTATCTTTAATGAAATAATTCTCAGCCACACAAATATTTATAAATTATTTTAAACTATAATTTTTTTTAATTTTAAACACCATATCAAATCAAAGAGTAATACATAAATAGAGCTTATTGTGCAAAAGTATCTACTATGTAAAGACAAACCTGTGAAAAAATATCTCAAAATAGATTTTCTGGAAGAATAAACACCATACGTTTTGAGTCAAGTTGCTTGAATAGTCAAAACTCAAAACTCAAGTATAATCACTCGAATAAACATTTTTAAGAAATATTTAGATGTTTTAGAGTAGAAAATAAAATTATTAGATTTTTTATAAGTATATTTAGAGAAATATCTAAGTCATTTATAGATCAGTATAAATAACGATGATTTTGTACATTTATAATCAACCCCTAAATCAATTTAATCCAAGAAGTCTTCTTTCAAAACCAAATTATCCATTCTAAATCCGTTCTTATTCTTTTTAACTTTTTTTTTTAGTTGAATCTTTTGATTTTAGTTAACGATTTTTAAGTAACAGAAAATCTCCCCGATTATGCTATTCTTTGCACTCTATCCCATTTGACGATTTTCTACGAATTCTACTTTCTATTGCAAGTTTTAGGGGAATCTAGTAGCTTAATTGTTTAGCTACCTAAATCTTTACCTTTTGTTAATTAATAGCTTAGTTGATTGACTACATGAATTTTCATATTCTATTACTTTGTAGCTTAGTTGGTTAGCTACTTAAATTTTTATATTTTACTATTTAGTAACTTAGTCAGTTAGTTGATTAGCTTTATGAATTTTCATCTTCTGTTACTTAATAGCTTAGTTGATTAGCTACATAAATTATTTTAGGAAAAATTATCTAAATACGCAATTTATTCTATCATATTCTTTAAAATTAGATCTCTACCATTTGAAAAAATTACAAAAATCTCTACTCTTTCATATTATCAGATACATCAATTTATGCGATGTATCGAAACGTTGAGTGATGTATCTGAAATCGAGAAAGATGTATTGGAATATTAAGGGATTATCTGAAATTGAGACGTGAAGCATCACAATATTTGGGAATGAATTCTAATTCCACCAAATTTAACGAATTTTTATAAATTGAAATAGAATAAGAATAAAATATAATTAGCTCCTTACACTATGAGCTCTTATCACATTAATAATGCTATAATTAGCTATATTTTTGTTCACTATTTTATTTGATATATTAAAAGTATTTTTATTTTTAATCCATACGTATTTATATATTATATATATTAATTATATGCTATATAATACTGAATATAACATAAGCTAAAAGTTCTATCAAATAAATAATTAAATAATATCATATATAACTAATACAATCCATCTAAAAAGGCACCCTCATTACTTCAATAATGAGGCAAAGTGCAAATTGGAATGTAACAACAGTGTCAAGTTGCAGAATCAGCCTACTTGTTTTGTAGCAAAAAAAGGTGTAGAGACAAAGGCAAATATTTTAAATATCTGATGTGCGGATAATTTAATATATCGATCCAACGTTATAAATGAGAATTTCGATATCATATTCAAAAATAAATTTTGAATCTAACTAAATTTTAAAAATTAATTTAAAAGTGAAAATTGTCCAACTCATATTAAAGAGATCACTCATTTCTTAAAATATCGATATGAAACTCTTCATAATTTTCTTTGAAGCACACAATTGTACAAAGTATCTATTGTAAGATCGAGTTCAAATAAAAGTAGCATCATCATGATATTATATATTTTTTTCTTTTCTAACCCATCTCCGAAAAGAAATAATAGATTTAGAACAGTATCAAGATTTAGAACATTCCAATTTTTTTTAATCAATTTTTTGCAGAAGAACAAGATTAATTTTTTTACCGCTCTTTTAAATTCATATCTCTTTTTAAAGAGCCGATTAAAAGAAAGTGAATCTTTTCCTTTAAAATAGTGTCATATAAACTCATTCAATTTTTTTTTTTTAAAGTTTGTGTTTGAAAATTGTCTTTTCAAAATTGGTATAAAATAATTAGTAGGGGGAGAAAAAGCTATTAGCATGACATAAAGTTAACTAACCGCATTTGAAAGATTATAGGAACACGTAATGATAAAAAACAAAAGGCCAAATTTCTCTAATGACGAATTACGTAGTTAATTTTTATTTAGGGCACTAAATTCATGCATGATTTACCTAATTACGTGACCCACCATTATATTTTTATTTTAAAAGAAAAAAGAAAAAATAGTCCCTTTCCTTCTATTCTTTTTTAGGTGTTTGGTTTTTTCCTTAATGATTATCCATTACTCGTTACAAATATTATACTAAATAGTTCAAAATAATAAAAATGTGTTTTTATTTTTTCTACTCCAAATTATTCACAAATTTTTTTAAAAAAATTCTAATTTATATTCATGAGCATAGCCGATACAACTCTAAGTTTCAAATAATATTTCTTACTATGAAAACAAGATTATTTCTTGCAAATTTTATATTATTTAAAAAAAGAAATTATTGCTTAAACAATGAAAACAAGTTGTTTAAAAACTTTATTCCTTGATTGATTGAGTATAGAATGATTTAGTTATAAGAGTTCAATTCAAGAAAAGTATAAAATATAAAAAAAAAATCTCAAGTTAAATTAAAAAATTAAGACGGTCCAATTTGTCCCACTCCTCGAGAAAAGTTTAATTAATTAATACATAACATATAACTAATTTTCTACTCCTTCTCGTTGTGTTCATTTTTACTTATCCTTTGTTAACTTGATACATGAATTAAGAAGCAATAAATAATAAGGATAATTTTATCAAATCATCCTTTGAATATAATAAATATATATTTTAAAAAATGACTATACTTAATAATAAAAATAAATTAAAAATTAAGTATAAAATTATCGTTTAATTTTATAAAGTGAATAAATATTATTAGATATTTCAAAATAATATAGTAAACAAGTAAAGATGAACGGAAAAAGTAAAACACACATTATTTCTTATTTATATAAACGTGTCAAAATGTAAAAGTTGGACACTATTTACTAACATCATAATGATTAATCCCAAAATATCATCATCTAACAAGCCACCCCTATTGTAGACCATATAGTAGTTTGTGCTAGTTATCATCAAAATGAAAAAAAAAATCAATTTCTTTTTCAAGACAGCTATTTTTTCTGTTTATATTTTGTTTGAAAAGTGAAATTAGGAAACGACACCACTACAAAAGGTGTAAAGCATTTCTAAGCATATATACCAAGCTCCAAATACCCCGCGCGTTTGTCTTAATTACAACTCTGCCCTCCAGAATAATCTATTTCCTGCTCACTGTTCTAGATATATCTCGTAATTTTATCATCCTACAAGGGCATTTCGGTTCTCTCTTTTTCTGCACCACCATCACTCTCCTCTCTCTTCCACCACATCGCTACAAATACGTCGGCGTTTTGATATTTGTACGATGCCGGAGATAGAAAGGCACAGAACAAGGCATCACCGACCGGCGATTAGAGAACAGGTAAAGCCCAGAGTACCACTGAGACTCCTGTTACGAGTAGCTTCGGTAGCCGGTGGAATTCAATTCGGTTGGGCTTTACAGTTATCACTGCTCACACCTTACGTGCAAGAGCTAGGAATACCGCATGCTTGGGCGAGCATAATATGGCTCTGTGGACCGCTTTCGGGTTTACTGGTTCAGCCTTTAGTAGGTCACATGAGTGACAAGTGCACAAGTCGGTTCGGTCGCCGGCGTCCGTTTATTGTCGCCGGAGCAGTATCGATCATGATTGCGGTGTTGATTATTGGCTTCTCCGCTGATATTGGCTGGCTTTTTGGTGACCGTGGTGAAATTAAAGTCCGAGCTATAGCGGCGTTTATTGTAGGGTTTTGGCTTCTTGATGTTGCTAATAATATGACTCAAGGACCTTGCAGAGCTCTTCTTGCTGATCTTACACGTAAGCTTTTTAATTCAATTTTACAGCTTGATGTCCATATACTCCTAATTTATTTTTGTTCATTGCTTGTGAATTACTCTGTTTTATGCTTTTATTTCACGCTTAATTTTTTTTGCCTGGATTGCAAAATAAGGAATCGGAACTTTTACTTGTCCATTACTAAGATTCTCCATGCTTCATCTGCTATCTATCATTTGATGCACATACGTAATTTGTATAGTGCTTTCTAAGGAAGATGAAGCTTCACATCAGTCTTTAATTTTTTTTCCTTTGAATAAATTATTTCTTATAGAATATTTTCAGCATAATTAATGGAAACGCAATAGGTGTTGAGGCCTACTACTTTTAGACGGTAAAAAACGTATGAGACGCATTAGTTCAGCTCAAATAGACAAAAATATCCCTGTGCTGATGATGCGGTGGGACCCTCTCTGATCCTAATTTCTCTGATTCTCTCTCTTCCCTTTTTTCCCCTTGTGGTGCTTATATCTCTGTCTCATTCGTCTCAATAATGGTGTTTCCATTTAATTAATATTAATGGGCGAGAATATGGTCCCTTAAATAGACTGAAAACGCCTCTCAATTTGGTGCAAATTATTTGTTTCATCTGTGAACTATTGACAATTTTAATAACACCCTTAATTAACTAACTTGCATACATGGTTTATCAAATATCCCTTAAGTTGATTAACTAAATTTAGATACATACTTGATCTGCCACAAAACATAGCAAGTGACTCTTAATTATAAAAAGTCGAGAAACACTCCAAATTTGACTAGAAATTATGGTGTATTTCACTTATGTTGGGAAATTAGGGGTATATTTTAGTTCAGTTAGTCAAGTAAATGAGTGTTTTTAAGGTTGTCGATAGGTTGAGGATGAAATTAATAATTCATGCTTAGTTTGAGGGCGTTTTCAATACTTCTCTCAAAATAAAACAATTTTTTTCCATTATGAAGTTGAACACTAGAGTAGGGAACATAGCTTATTCAGGCCATTAGTAGCAATAGTATGCTTCCTTTTATCTTTCATAAAAGTAATTTGAAGGCAGAGTAGCAGGGAGAGAGAAATAACTGAAAAAATGGGATAAAGATTCAATTTCATGGAGGCATGACTTCTGTTAAGATAAACCTAAGCTGTTTGTATAAAAAATGGGTAGAGACCAAACTTGAATTACTTAAAGGACTAAAACTAGTAAGTGTATATTTAAGGGACCATTTTAGACCTACTACTATATATAAGAGACTATTTTTTCTCAAAAATGGCTGATGTATGTCTATTGAGTTGAGCTGTTACGATCATTGGAGAATATCTTAATTGAACGTTATTCTTCTGCATACGTATCTGGTTTGTATAACACAAATCCTGTTGTCTTATCGATGATATTTAGTGATTTGATGTTTGATTTGGAAATTATTACATTTTGATGATTTTTACCAGCCATAGAAGGTTAATTTAGCTATTTTCGTTAAAAAAATATTGCAGGTTAATTTAACTAAGTTATGGAATTGAATGACAGATTATATGGGCTAGCTATATTACCCGCAAAGAGCAGATCTAGCAATTGTTTTTGGTAACAACTGTAAAATATTACCATAACCACCAAGTAACAATTACAAATAAAGAGCAACTATTTCTGATAACAGAAACTAGGCCTCCTATCAAACAAGAAAACTAATTAAATAATAAATGCTGAATGAGATGTCTTACATTTCTGTGCTTTCTTTGAATTGCTAAGTAAGTGTAATCTCCCTGTTATCTCCTTTTTGATCTGTGTTACTACCTCTTATGTATGTACATGCTTGCCCTTGAACTTTTTCCAATATTTAGCAGGCAAAGTGTGATATTAAACTGTTCCACAAATAGCTGCAATGGTCTCCTTCTGAAATTGTTTCCAATGCTTCACTTTTATTCTGTCCAGAACCCGTTTGATCCCATTGTTTTATAGTGTTATGCCTGTCCACTGATTCATCTCTTGCCACACAGTTTTTATCCATTTGCGTTCCTCAAATAAATGCACATTAGTCTCCATTATCTTCGTATCACATAAGCAACATTCAGTGTCATCAACCTAAAATTGCAGCCTAAGCTTCCTCTCCTGTGTGAGTAGTCTTCCTTGTACAACCAACCATACCATGAATCTATGCCACGGTAGGGCCATAGAAGTCCATACTAAGTCTGCAGTTCTCATTTTTGGTCTTTGGCCTATAATTGGCAAGTAGCTTCTGGTGATGAAATAGTTCCCAATTTGTCTCAGCATGTATCCTCCTTGGTTATACCAGCCCTGCATATGTTCCTTAATTGCATTGAGGTTCCTACAATATTAGCTGCAATCTAAAGGTGCTCTATGTTTCCATATAGAGGAATCCTCTTTTATATATATTCCATGGACCCATTTAACCCCCAATGACTCCTTGTTGACTATGATTTGTCATAACCATTGTCCTATTAAGTCTATATTCCAGTTGTTGCTGCCTCTGATATTCAGTCCAACTTGTTCTTTTAGGATAGCAGACTCTACCCCAGGAGACTAAAACTACCTTCTTTTCATCAGCATTACCTCACAGATAAGCCCTGCATATTTTATCTACTTCCTTGAGCATGCTTTGGGGTAGAATAAACACTGCCCTCCAGAAGCTATGAATGGAAACCAAGACAACATTTATCACCTGCAATCTAAATCTTGATAGATCTAGCAATTTTGCTGAGCGCCTCAAACAGTTTTGAGAAGTTCTCTCTTCCTTGTTATCCTAATGATAGAGAATATCTTTTCTTTTGTACTCTTCCCAGAGTACTAGACCTATTTGTCATGGTGATCATGTTGACAATTTATCACTTCGTCTTGGAAATATAACATATGTAGAATCTAAAAAGAATACAAGTTACTAATTTACCACTTCAAAATGACTAGATAATAACAAAACAAATTTAGTACAATATTTTTTATCCTTGATATGTGAAGTTGGCCACTTCAAGTCAAAAGCTTGTATTTGAATTAGTGGTTTTTGTTGCCGTAACCTTTACTTATGGTGCATGCCTAACGATAAATTAAAAATTTGTGTAACAACTTTTCAGTTTCTTAAAACTCATTCTTCATGAATCATTTTGTACATGTCAATAAGGTTTTAGATAACCTTTCTAAAATTAGAAGTTTCAGATTTGCACAAAATAATGAAAAATTTGAAGCCACTGCTTGGAATATTTTGATAAATCATTGTATAGCTTAACAGGGGCAAAACTCAAGTAAATAAGGTTAAATGCCACTGTTTAGCTTAGCATGCCTGGGAAGGTTGGTGCATTTGCCCCCACTCAACATCAATTGATTTTGCTTCCATCGCCAATCCACAATTGCATGTGAAATTAGATAACTAAAGATGAGATTAATGCTAAGACTGTAGAAGTCACACATGATACTAAAAGAAGGTAGAAGTAGGGAATCATTCATTTTGGAAAACTATTTGATAAACTAGTAGTTTGGCAGCTTGTGCACTTGCACTAGGGCATTAGACTTCATTCTTGTGGTATAGAGTTGTCAAATATTGGACTTATATGTATTTTTCCTATGGACAATTGAAAACCTTTCATTGACAAAATATTAGTGTCCATTTACCATTCAAAAAAAATAATAATATTAGTGTCCATTCCACTGCTGAAAGTAGCAGAAACGTTACAGTTTGAAAAGAGCACTGATATCAATAGGGAATAAATCATTCCTATTAGTTTACGATTTTGTAGTTCAATAAATTAAAGGAGAAAAAATCATATGCCAGTATTACTTATTATGATCACACCATTGTTCTTTTTTATCATATTCCTCAAATCATATCATTTTAATAAAACAAAGATTAAGTTTCTCAGTGAATCTATTTGAGTTTTTCCTTTTCGCTTTAGTCCCTATCACCGTTGTTTCTAACTAGTATAGTGCAGTGAGAGGAAAGGCTCAATGATGCCTCATGTTTAGTAGTAACTATATCATAGTCCTCGACATTATCCACTCAACATGTCTAGCCCGAACACGCCAAGGAGATGTGACTTTTTATTCTATCCTTTGGCTTGATTATTGATTCTTGACAGAGTAAGAACAAACACGTCATGTCTAGGGCCGACTCGATTATAAGGCCGCTAAAGCTATGGTTTTGGGCCTCAATTTTCTTTTCTAAAGATGTGTGTGTATATATGTATGTGTATATATATTTAAAAAAAAATCTCATGTACAGATAAACTTTGAAAGAAATTTTTGGATAGAAAACATAATAACTTTTTATCTTATATAGTGTGGGGTTCATGGTTAAATTGAGAAATGGGATAGTTTTTAGGTAATTGTAGTATTCTTTCTTACATGACTATCTATTTTGCTGCCTCACTTATATCTTGATGATTAACACGATTCACATTGTTATTCCTATACTTACCTTTTTATTCCGTTTTTACTATTTTTATTTTCTTATTGAATATTTTGAAATCTCCCAAATAGTCAATCCTTCAGCATTATGCAAAATATCTATATGTTGCTTGTATACGAAATAACCAAATTTATTTTTTTGATGTCTTCTTCAAATTTCAAATACTGTAACAAGTCAATACTCTTTCAATATCGTTATATCACATCAAATTTAGCGCAACACTATTTTGATATCATTAGAATTTCCATTGTAGGCGGAGTGGCAGCTTCATTACCCTACTTAAATTGGTGCGTAACTCAACCTTGGATAACTTTTGTTTCAAAAGCCCAAAATTTGTAAAAATCTAGCGTAAGAAGAAAATGAGGAGCTTCTTTACCTTTTGTTTTGTTGCAAATAATAGGTGTAGATGATTCTCAAACTTGAAGATTTTTTTCTTATGTTTACTCTTCAACCGCTCCTAGGATCTGATAATTTTGGAGTACGTAAAAATTTGTAGGAGGTATTAGAGTAGCAGGCTAGTAGGGATAGATTAGTAGGTTTAGTACGGTCTTTATTATCCTGTGGTGTCATTCTCCGTCTTATATTTGTAAAATTTTTTATATCTACCTTCTATCATTGTTTTCGTTATTAGTCGTTCTTCCTTATTTTTCTTTTCCTTTCTTTGTTTCGTATCTAGTTTATTCTGCTTATGGGTTTTTGAGACGAGGGTTCCCCGAAAATAGCATCTCTACCTCTATGAGGTAGTGGTAAGGTCTGCGTACATTTTTACCCTCCCCAGACCCCACTTGTGGGATTCCATTGGATATGTTGTTGTTGTTGTTGTAGAAATTTTTAGGAGGTATGCTGTAGTTTCTAGCGGAGAGAACGACTTATTGGAAAGGAAAACATAAGCAAAAGGTCGAGCATTTTAAAGAATTCACTAGTTAATAGTATATGCAAATACTACTGCTGGATTTTGGTATTTTTGCTTAGGAGGTTTGGCTTTTGAGCCTATACTTTTTTACAGTCATGCTATTGCTTATGTCTTCTTAAATGTTGTTAAGAAGTCCTATATCGGTAGAGGGATGGGAAATTGGACTCTTTATTTGGACTTGGGTTATTTTTCCCTTATGAGCTAGCTTCTAGGGCTGAGTTAGACTCATGTGTTATATATCTTTACATGGTATCAAAACCAGACCCATCCCAAATTCTTTGTTCACCGATTTTGGGCCCGTATATTATAATGTCCACGCTTCAGTGGAGGTCTAGGTGTTAAGAAGTCCCACATCATTAATGACTGACAATTGAATTTCTTAATTAAATAATGAGAACTAGCTAATTTAGCCTAGAGGGATGGAAAATTGGACTCCTTATATGGACTTGGACGATCCTTCCTTTATGAGCTAACTTTTGGAGTTGAGTTCGACCCATGTGCCATATGTTTACAATTGTGTTTTTGCTTTCTTTGAGCTAACGGTCTTTTGGAAACCTTCTTAAGGTTTGCGTATACTTGACCTACCTAAACCCCACTTGTGGGACTATACTGAATATGTTCATCTTCTCAAATTCTTGAGCTGGTTTTATTATTTTAACTTTATACGTATTATATTTTTTTATTGAAAATTTGCATGTTAACATTCTTACTTCATAAGTTTTGCGTATATCCTACTCTCTCCAAACCTCACTTGTAGGATTGCACTGAGTACGTTATTCTAATTCAATTTATATATGTCAATAAGGAAAAAAGAATAATTAAGGCCTCTATGAAATTTAGTTTTAGACCCTCAACCTTGTTGAGACAGCTCTGGTCGTCTCTAGTCAATTTCCTAACAAAAGCCAAAAGCCTTCTCTATAAAGTGGTAGGTCCTGAGCCCACAAAATTTGCAATGGTGAGTTAAACAAGAACCATCTTTTCACTCTGTATCCATCCGTAAACTATTTCTTTTGATAAGGTAAAGTAAATTTTATCTAAGGAAGTACCCAAGAGGTACTGCAAAAAGGGAAAAGAAAAAAAGAATTACATAGGTCTTGAAAAGACAACAATCATTCATCTCAAAGTGTCCGTAAATCTAGCACAACTGAAAAAGTTCTAATTGTCCTTTCGTTACGCCAGTAGATTAAAGTCTCTATGCATTTGTACTTAACAGCTGCAATCTGCTTCCTCTCTCCTTCAAAACACCTTTTGTTCCTTTCAATCCAGATACTCCGCATACTGCACAGAAGCGCTGTTCTCCCTATTTTCACATTTGTGCTTCCAGTTTTCTGCCCTTGCGAGATTAATACAAAACTATTCACATCTCGTGGCATGACTCAACACAATCAAAATCCTCTTCTCTGTAACATTTCTTGAGTCAGACAAGCATCTGTGAACTGCTTTTGTCTTCCAAATCATCCTTCTGTGAACTGCTTATATGAGAACAAACAAAAACTAGTTAAAAGTTTTGGCATCACATATTCAAAAGCATTTGGGGGTTCTGGAATTTCACTTTGTAGTTCTAGTGCTTGAATGCATGATGGATTGCAGAGTGCTTTTGAGAGGGGAGAGAAATAACAAGGGGTAATGGGAGATGTGTGCTTGTGGTCGTGTTGATTTTGAACCAACTCATTCCTGGTGCATGATATATCATCATCACCTTGTTTTCTCTTTGAGATAAGATTTTGAGCTAATTTCCCTAGAAATGTTCATTATCTAGCTCTTCAGGAGCCTTTATCAGCAGCGGTGGCCATATATTTCCCCCAAAAGAACTGTTGCTAACAAACAGAAACAAAATCAGAATTAGCTAGTTTTCTTTATGCCCCATGTGCAGGATAGCCTAAGCAAATAAGAAGTAGTTGCTTGTTACTGAGAAGATTGTGGAGCCTATTATCTCAAAAAGAAATGATTAGGTTTACTTTGTCTACATACACTGCGTGATCCTTATTACTCTAAGCCTTAATTTAGTTGTTTATAATATTATATGCCCTATCTAAGGAGCTAGTAAGACCACCTAATTTGCATGACATCCAAATTTTGGTGAAGCTAATTTATGATCCAAATTTCAAAAGAAAATCTTATGTTGTCAATTTTGACCCTTAGTTTCAATTATTTAGTATGTAGGAGAAAATAAAACTGAAGCATAAGCCAAAAATCTTTGTCGATTTTGACCCCTAATTTCAACCATTTAGGAGAAGATAATACAGAAGCTTAAGAAAAGACAAAATGGTGAAAATGGAGGCTATGCTCTGACAATGCTTATGGGGTTTGGAGTAGAGGGCCACCACGGGATGATGAATGGTGGGATGGTGCTATTCCAGAGATGATACAACCACCAAATGAAAAGGGCTTGGTAGAGCTTAATTTTTTCAGGGCGAGATTCATCAGTTTTACATTTTTGTACGACTTCATTGTCATTTATCTGTGCATATTTGTATCATGAATTTGCCTTCAAACTAGTGACCACTTCCTCTGCTTTTTAATATGCAGAAAAGGATCATAGAAGAACTCGGGTAGCAAATGCATATTTTTCCTTATTTATGGCCATTGGTAACATCCTTGGCTATGCAACTGGATCTTACAGTGGCTGGTTCAAGATCTTCCCTTTCACCCTCACTGCTGCGTGCACCATCAACTGTGCCAATTTAAAGTCTGCTTTTATTCTCGACATTATTTTTATTGCAACAACTACATGTATTAGCATATTGTCAGTGAATGAGCAGACTTTAGATCCCAGTCATGGTTCCTCTCATACTGGAGAAGAGAATGCTGAATCAAGCCATGGTCAAGAAGAAGCTTTTCTCTGGGAGTTGTTTGGAATTTTCAAGTATTTCCCAGGTGTTGTTTGGGTGATCCTTCTTGTCACTGCCCTCACATGGATTGGATGGTTCCCATTTATTTTGTTCGATACTGACTGGTTTGGTCGAGAAATTTATGGCGGTGAACCAAATGATGGAAGGAATTATAGTGCAGGAGTCCGAATGGGTTCATTGGGTCTAATGTTGAATTCTGTGCTCCTTGGAGTAACTTCATTGTTCATGGAGAAGCTCTGTCGAAAATGGGGGGCTGGTTTCACATGGGGAGTTTCTAATGTGGTCATGTCTCTCTGCTTTATAGCCATGCTTATAATTACTGCTATTCGTAGTAACATAGACATCGGTCAGGGTCTTCCGCCGGATGGCATTGTTATTGCTGCGCTAGTTGTATTTACTATTCTTGGGATCCCACTAGCTGTAAGTTGCTTTACTTTGAAGTCACATTCAGAAGTTATTTTGCACTATCACACAGGTTTATGTGTAGAACTTGTTTAACTAGAACACCTCTAAACCACTTATAATTTCCTTTCTCTAATATTTTATCATGGCCAACTGGCCTTTATCTGCCTTTTTTATTTTTACTTCGAGATTTCATCGCTAACTTGAAAACTATCTTTAACTTTCTTTAATCTTCGAAATCTTTTAACAGCAGGGTTGTATGCACATCTGAATTATGGTTTTAAGAGTTTGTTACTTTTGAAAATGTACATAGAAGTTCAATCTGTCTGAAATGACCTTTCATGTAAAGATTCTTGTCAAATGCAACAAAATACAAAAGTAATTTGAGTTCACTATTTCTAAAGGCTTCCGTTTAAGCACAAGTTTCATGGGGGCTTAGAAAGAGCTTTATTTAGGTATATATTGTTGTATAATGCACTGTCATTTTCTGCAGATAACATACAGTGTTCCATATGCTTTAGTATCCTCGAGGATTGAAGCTCTTGGGCTTGGGCAAGGTAGATTGAGTTATGTCTATTTTGATCATTATTCTGTAGGTCAAATAGAAAATAGTGCTTCAATTACTACTTCAACCTTGCAGGCTTGTCAATGGGCGTCCTGAACCTGGCAATTGTGTTCCCACAGGTATAGTTTTTCTCTGTTTCTGTTTTTTTTTTTTCAAAACAAGAACAATCTCTAGGAAGTGGTCTGATAAAAAAATCAAAGCCTTTATGGGGATGGATGCACTGCAGGTGCATTGTCTTGCCTCTTGCCAGTTTGCTCTTATAGCTATTATCTGTTGATCCCTTGGTTAGAGTTTTAAAAAAAATGAGGCAAGGAATGAAGCATTGCAAGTGATGGAATTTATAGTATCTTTCTAGCGAATACAGATCGTTATTATTCTCGAGGGTGTCTCCACTAGGAATTTCTGCTGCACCTTTATAGGATGTATCTTTTCATTTCCTAAAGTTATATAAGCCACTGAATGAAAAGATATTGCCATTGTTCACAGATTGTGGTTTCAGTTGGAAGTGGGCCATGGGATGAGCTATTTGGTGGAGGCAATTCACCAGCCTTTGTTGTGGCTGTGCTTTCATCATTCGCTGGTGGAATTATAGCTATCTTGGCGATTCCTCGTACACGGGTTGAGAAACCCAAGATCTTTGCATGAGGTAAGCTGCTAATGTCTCTGTTTGAACTCCTTTCTTGTCTACTTGTCCACCACTTATATAAATTATCTATCTCTAGTCTTCTGAAGAGCAGGCTGTTGAACCAACTTTTCCCCCTTAAGGACCTTTAATAGGGCTCGAATTCATAGTCGCTCTACCCATTTCTTTTCCCCAAAAAAAAAAATCATGCAAAAAGTGACTCCCTCAATTAGAACTGAACTAGGATTTTCGTTAAGGGTATTCAAAATATAAAAGTAAACACACAAGAACTAAGAGGATTCATTATTTACATCATATATATATATAAACAAGGTGAAATTACGCGGATAAGCTAACATATACTAGTTAATTAGCTAACATAATTATAGTTTGAAATAATTACGGCTCGCGACTAACATTTTTGTATAATTACAATTTGAGTTTATATAGCGAATTGTATCAAATATACAAACACTGGAAATTGTACAACGAATTATACAAACGATATATGAATTGTATAGCAAAATATACAAACACTGCAAATTGTATAGTGAACTATACAAACGCTTTGCGCGAAGTGTATAGCGAAATATACAAATGCTATACAAAAACTGCGAATTGTATAGAGAATTATACAAACGTTGCGCGAACTGTATAGCAAAATATACAAACACTGGACACGAGTTGTATAGCGAAATGTACAAACGTTATACAAAAATTGTGAATTGTATAACGAATTATATAACGCTATACAAAAACTGTGAATTGTATAGCGAATTATACAAATGCTGCACGAATTGTAAGGAAAATATACAAACACTGCTGTAGCTATAGTTACAATATGTAATTATATGGAGCATAATTAAGGTATTTTTGAGTGGCTATATGTGAAAATTCCTTTATAAAAAATAATTTTGACCTTGTACGTGCTGTATAACTTTTTGACGCTCCCCTAGCTCCACCCCTGCTCTCAGTCTTGTGTGTCATCTCTCTACATTCAGTGTCTTGAACTCAGACATCTTCTCTTATCTCAACATTGTAGTAACATATATCTGGAAGCCTAGGAAATGAACAGAGTGGAGGCAATTCACTCCTAATTTGTCGTTCATGTGCAGCTTACTGACGCAGTACAATCTATCCCTATATCAAGCATCCCGGTCCAGAAGCACTTAGAATTGTGTTCTAAGAATCCGCCCGTATATCTGTAATCCTAGTAATTATACTTTAGATTAGGAGAAGTTACTGAAAAAATGAGGAAGCCTTTATCCCTCTTATTATGCACGTTCTCCTATTTGAAGATATCTGCAAAAACCATTTAATCCCCAGAGTTTGTGGACATGAACTAAAAGAAATGTTGATAAACAAGTTTAAGAGATCCATTTTGCTTTACCTCAAGTGTTGTGGGATCAAATAATGTTAAATATACATAAAAAGAGACAAACTGCATAACTGGTGTCAATTATGTGTCAATAATGTCTTCCTAATTGTGAAATAGAGCAAAAAACTTCTCATTGACTTGACTAAGTAACAACAATGTATGCATTAGAGGTAGTCCTTGTATAATAGTTCTAGACTAGGTACAATATGGAGCGTATTCAAACCTCCATACTTATAACATAATTAAATCTATTAAGATTTTTCTTTTTAAAAGTACGATGAATCTGGATAAGCATGCATTTAAATACACATTTTCTATATATTCCAACACTAATCTAATACATAACTACAACAGTTTTAGGAATATCTATAGATTCTTAGCAAAATATTGACTGATTAAAATACTCGTAGATTAATGCACGCCTAAAGATAACTTGGTATGTTGTTGTTGTAATACACGCCTAAAGATAAGATGTACATATTGTATACTCAATAGGAATTGTATACTCGCTAAGTAATTTCTTCACACCTATTCAAGTTTTGGTGGACAGAGTTATCTTATACTTGTGCCAGTTGTTGGTGGCAGATACCTCGTAGAATTAATTGAGGTATGTGCAAACTGACAAAAACACCATGGTTGTAAAAGAAAATAAATCTGGGAGCCTCAAATATATTTAGTAAGAATATCAGCTAACTAGTCACTTTAATTAGGCAAAACTAGTCGAATTACATTTTTTATTGGAAACCGAGAAAGTTCTTGAAGGCCAATGATGCACGGTTCAAAAGTTGGTGGATAATGCAGTTGCCCCTCTATCCTAGTTGCAATACATACTGAGAAAAAAGAACCTTGATATGAGTTGTATTAAGTAGCCAACTCCAACTAGTTTGGGATTGAGGTGTAGTTAGTCGACGAGGTAATATTAAGAAGTCAATAATCGACTCAATGCAAATTCAGCGAAAGAGAAAGCAACAAAAACAAGTAAGAAATGTCTGTAAAAGAAACATGATTGCGACATTTGACAAATGCTTCCTTATAGAAAAGAGAAGAGGGCAGAATGAAAATAAATTACAAACTAAAGAGAGCGCTAGAGTGATTGATCTCATATTTAGAATCGTTTTCCAACCAAGTCATTCAAGAAATGCATTGATCATTTTTGCATAAAAATGATAATGTTTCCTCATTTACACACAATGCACATGCTTACAAAGTTGTGACCTTATGAGGCTTTTATCATTGAAAAGATTACAAAGTCAGAGTATCGATTCATCTCTTTTGATAATCCATTTCTAGCCAAGTTATTGAAGAAATTCCTTGAAGTCTTTTTGCGTAAAAATGAAAAAAAAAATTCCTCATTTATTCCCCACATGCATGCTTATGAACTTGTGATTGTAAAAGACTTATCTGTTTATTAACACATGTTGTCACTCTGTAGGGATTTCCCAGTCTTTTTTTCCTATTGGACTATTGCCTACTTTTTCTTGAGCAGCTGGGTCATAATATTTTCTTCTCTGGATAGGCTATTTTGTCATATGGAAGATGAGATTTGTGGTGGTGGTAATTCTCCACATTGGCCTTGGCAGACACTTAATTTTTCTGTTGTGGCTGTTTTGACTATTGCTCAATCAGAATGCTGAAGAGTTCGCGGAGGTATATTGTTGTATCCTATTTTTTTGCATTTTATGATCAACCCGCAATTTGCATTACCATTTTGTAAATATTACTTTTCCACTCACTTGGTGTCAATTCTAGCATCCAAGATTGCTCTTCGTGTTCGTCATTTATTTACTTAAATTGCTGCTGAACAATTTTCTCTGTGGTGGTTCTCCACTTTATAGATGAAACAATTTCAATTATCAGTACAACTGTACAAGAAGTTTTCAGTATATAAAGCACATATTATTTGTGCATTCCATCTATTTCCCAAGCATAATTGTACTCCGCAAATACTCTTTTTCAGCTGCAAAGGCATTTATCACATCCATATCACAGAAGGCTATATATACTCTGTAATTGTGCTCTGTTAGACGGCTATATCAAGTGTCATCTCATCATTGCTTCCAGCCATTTATAGATAGATAACTTTGACATGCAACAAGAACTATAATTAGCCTCGTATAGTAATGAATGTAGTCTGGTGTTATAATCTCGAACATACAGAATGGCATCTTGAACTTGTGATTCCACGGACTGATTTTTCTGCCCAAATTAACCACATGGAGTAAGAACCTATCTGTGTTATATAAAATAACATGGTTTTTAGATGCACTTTATCTAAGAAGTTGGAAGATCCATACATGGAAAACTTTTCTGGAGCATTAGCAGGGTCATCTTTTTCTGTAGCTCAAAACCAGAACATATCTTGCACCAACTATTATTTCCTATGCACTTCAAAAGTGGTGTATAAGAACTCAAAATCATTTACTCATAAGATTACAGAGAAAACTATTACTCAGCATCCAGTCCCATAATTATTACTCAGCATCCAGTCCCATGCTCAAGATTGCCAGGATGTTGCACAATGTTCCCTGCATGAGCAATGACCGAATAGGCAATTCGATTGCATGTAAAACCCTCGATTTCAACTTTGTACAGTTACATCCTTACTGAAATCTTTACATTTGAGCTGCCGATAGCATGTAGTGCAAAAAGATTATTCACTAACTGTGATGAGAACAAGTTTCATGTCAGTTGTTCCATCTTATTCTGCTGTACAAACACAGCAGGACACAAGTTTGTGTCTCTTTAATGTCTATCTGGAATCAAGGTTTTGCTTTTGTCAACCAATCATGGTCATGTTGTCTGTGTCCATAGCTAATAAAGCAGAAAAGAAGTGAAGTTGCAGCTGGGGATCCTTATTTGTCATCAAGCTTTATTCTTTTACAAAAAATATTGTGTTTTTAACCAACTTACTTGCTTTGGTGATATATAAAGGTGCCTTGGAATCTCATGCAGTTTGCACATGACGCTGGTGAGTTCATTTTATAAAATTGTGGTTGGAGGCTAATAGTTCCGGCAGATTAAGACATAATTAATCTTTCACTATTTATTTTGTGTGTTGGAAGCTTGACTGATAAGAAAAGGTTCACTTTTCTAATATTCTCTCTTCCTTTTGTGCTTGGGAATAAATTCCTACTGTTATTGCATTATATCAGTATCTATAAAAGCTTTGATGGCTTTCGTTGCCCCTCCGTATAATGCTTACATTTAATAAAGGTGATTGGTGCGATTCATTTAAACACCATTGGAATTTTAACTGTGCCTTAGCTGAAATGGCAAAATGCAATGCATTAGAAGACCTAAAGATGTCTAGAATCACATCGTTGTCTGCTTAATGTGAAATATTTTGCTGTTTTTAATGACACATTCATTGATATTTCCTTTTCGCATCGAAAGACCTGTAGATTGTGGTTTGGATGTGCGACTCTGAGGGTGAGAGAAAGACTAGAACCAGGAGATACTCGAATTGAGAAAAGATTAGCTACCATCCTTTTTTGGAGAAAAAAGTGGAGAATTAGAATCAGTGAATTTGTTCTGTAGTGTGCAGAGCTATCATTCTTGGGAAAATGTTGAAACATATTTAAGGTGTGACATCTCTAGTGGAAGAGGACATGACAATCGTTAAAAAAAAAAGAAAAAATTCTTTTGCTGTTGTAAAAGGCGATTTCGACGTACTAAATTTGGCATATATTACGATGCTTAAAGTTTTTTTGGAGAATAAAAACTTGGTGCAGATGAATAAGAAAAACCGTACCTGTGAATCAGATCCAATATTAGATTCTAACACTCTGTCAATTTTGGTTCATTACGATCTGATGGCATCAGCTCCATATGCATATTGCTGTAAGTGTGGATCCCCACCTCCCATCTGGGATATTGAGCAAAAAAATCAGGACCATATTATATTTTTATTTATATATTAAAGTAGAAGAGCGGTGGAAAACCAATTTTTAAAACACAAGTATGATACTGGTTGAATGATACAAGTTTATTTTAGTAGTACTGAAGAGTGAAAGTGATTTTTCCTTTGAACTGGCAAGCATTATTCAATTGGCTCAAGTTATGTTACACTTCATTTGCTTCACGTAGCCACGCTGGTGGATAAGATCCAAATACTTTATTCAATTTATTGCATTATCAGTATTTCACGGATTCATTATGAATTGATAAGTTTTTTTAAGTTGGCTGTTAGCCTACCATAATTCTCCTCCTTTGTGTGGTTTTGAGACTGGCAATGTAAATAGTTTCCTGGTGAAGAGAAATGAAGGGGTAAAATTTTGAGTGAAAATTATGGAAAAAAAAGGAAGAGTATTGTGGTTGTTTGATTCAGAAAGCTGCATTTAACTCTGGCTGCTGGTTAAAGGTGTTCTGTTTCTGTTTCTGTTGCTTTGCAGAAATACAGAGACAAGCACAAACAGGGCATTAAGGCCCCCCACTTGGAGACACATTGATCCCTGTTGTGAAAATTGGATACAATAAAATTTAAATGGCTGTAAATGCAGCACGTACTTTTTCATTTTTATTTTCCAAGATTTTGTTTCAGTGTCCCCTTTTCTTCCATCTGCCTCTTCTTCATATAGCCATCTACTGCATACTGTCACACCCCAATTAACCTTAGTGGTCCCTTTCCTTTCCCTTTTCAATTTTTTTTTTCTTTTTGCAATTTTGCATGATGCTTTGTAATATACGACCACCTTCCCACTCACCCAACTATTCCCCATTTCTTTTTTCTGTTTCTACTTCCCACAAACTGTGACTGAGAGTATTCAGGATAATTTATTTAACTCCAAGATCAAATATTATGTAAGAGAAAAGATCCCTTCGATTTGACACTTTTGGCCACTTTAAAAAAAGCAAAAAATTAACCCCACCAGTTTGTTGCTTCTTCTGTTCCTATCCAAATTACCACCTCCACAATCACAAATCAACTGATCAACAGAAATATTTACTCGGATGGTAAGACCGAACAAACAAAAGAAGTGGGAGCTCTTAGTCTCTGTCTCATGAAGTTTGTTGACATGTACATTCTCATTTTCAAGATTATGTATCTTTCAAACTGCTGGCAACTTTAACCATTTCCCTAGCTTTAAATGAGTACAATCTCATCTTCGATTGAGACCATTCAATTGATCTCATCCACTTGAAAATATCTATAGAAGTTGTATCCTTTGATGAAGAAACAACGTTTGATGTTGGCTGTGTAACCATTCACATTACCATATTGAACCAAATAAAATAGAAATGAATCAGTAGCCTTTTTAAGACTTAAAATGAAGAAATGCCCATACCAAATGGCCCACCATAAAAACCGACCATAACATCAGTGATTAGACTATAAATATAAAAAGGCACATCTTATATTAAATTAAAAATCATATGAAAAATGTCGTATAAGGAATCGTTCAGTTTTTTTTGCTCTTCCCACTACTTGAAGAGAAGGAAAATTCCGGCCACAACTTTTCCAGCTGCTTCTTTAAAAACAACACAACGTGTTCTCTTCACAAACGCATTATTATTATTATTTTTACAGTGGTGTTTGATATCATATTATAATGTGATAGTGTGTTGTTTGATATATAATATAATAAAGTGGAAAAAATAGTACATAAATTATATGTAAAGTCCAAAAAAAAGATGGGACCTTGAAAACAGAATTTTAGAAAAAACAGATGTGCACTCACAAAAAAGTTGCAAGTAGCCAAAGACTAAAACGGTGTTTGGGGGTTACAGACAACATAAGTCATGCTCGATACTCTGGTGCATCACATGGGCTGCGAAGGGAATGTAACATGCATGCAATTCTTTTGCCTTACAACATGCCAACATTTCCTCAGCCACATTTCCCGACAAATTCATGATTTTAAGTTTATGATTTTTACAACGATATCAAGTTGAGGTCACAATTATATATCTTGATACAAGTACAAGAGTAAGGTGAAAGTTACTATGAGTTTATGTGAACTCAGGGATGTATGACTAGCTAGATACGCCTCCGCACCACTATGCTTTGAAGGAGAAATAAATATTCATGAGTATATGAAATTTGATTGATAAAGAAAAACGCTTCTTATCAAGAGTATCTGATCAATTTTGTATGCCCGTCCATAGGCGTCAAGAACAAGAAAGTTATAATTGGTTCATCATATCAAAACAACTAGCTAGAACTTTGGACAATAATTGGTATTACTTGTCAATCCTTTCCTTTGATCACTTGGCATTGACAAAATTGGCATTACTTGTCAATCCATTCCTTTGATCACTTGGCAAACATAGATGATCTTTTTATTGACTTTTTCTTTTCTCCCCTCTTTTGATGAAAATAGGTTTTTCTTGTGTGTGTGTGTGTGTGTTAGGAATTAAAGGGGTAGGGTTGGATAGGCGATTCATTAAGGACAGAATTGATCGAAACCTAACAAGAAAAATGTAATAAAAAGCTTATCCAAGACTTGATAAAATAAAATAATGTGTTGATCTAAGTATTGGGTGTAATCACCCAACACTATAAATTGCCAATAGGGCATTGACACTTGAACAAAATTCACAAAACCAAGCTGGTTTCTTCATGTGAAACCGTTTGGACGGTGAAAAACTAATATGTTATATTGCCCATTAACAAATTCTATAATGCATCTTTTATTCATGGACCAACATCATCCTCTCCCTTAAAGAATATTTTTTTGGTTTTCCTCGGTGTTTGGAGCTCATGGAGCGCCAACTAAATTTGGATCACACACTGAAGGACCCATTCGAGGATGACGCTTCCTTAAGAATACTTATTACTATTTACTTTTTACTATTGCGCACTGCAAGACCCATTTGAGAGTGGCGCTTCCTCCCTTAAGAATACTTATTACAATTTACTTTCTACTATTGCTTATATATATTATATTATTATTATTATTATTACTAAGACAAGATGGAAAAAGCTCCAATTCATAGCCTTTTGAAATGGACAAGGCCCTACTTTTTCATTTAGTAGATCGAATCCACACGTCTATTTCATCTCATTTGAGTAGAAAAAGAATTAAAGATATAATTTTTTTTATTTTTTTATTTTTTTTAAGAAAGTAGAATGACAAGATAGATAGGCCCCCACCCACGACTCAAATCAGAATTTGAAGTTTATTAGCTTTGAACTTGTCATCAAATTCATAGCTTATTTTAGTTATTAAATTCATAATTAAATATTTATATATTTTATTGATTTTTTAAAAATACAAATACATAATCTAAGCAAATGATCGTAGGTTGAAATCAGAATTCGAAGTTTATGGTTCTAAACTTATCACTAAATCCATAGCCCATTTTAGTTATTGAATTCATAATTGAACATTTATACATAAAAATACACAATTTAAGCAAAAGATATGGAGGTTGAAACCAATATTTGAAGTTTATGATTCTAAACTTGTCATCAAATTCATAGCTCATTTTAATTATTGAATATACAATTAAATATTTAAACATATTTCATTGATTTTTTAATATAAATAAATACAAAATATTATATTCAACGAAACTCATACTTAATACTATAGCTCCGCCTCAAACCCACCCCCTACATCTCTCCTCTCCAAGAGCCGCATTTTATTGGGAAATTTTAGCACCCTAATATAATGACACGTCTGTTTGAGCCATAGTAGGGTCAAATTCTTGCATGTATATATATACTCACATCTCCCTTGCACCCTTGCTTGCATTCAAAGCTCTAAAACAACAAAAACATATATACCTCATTAAAGCCCCTCAAACAAAGGTTTCTCTCTCTATCTATATATTTATAATTTATTTCTCTTTTCTCCTTGTATCGCCCACAAAACCATAATATTTATTATCTCTATAGTACCACTATTACATCTTCAAGCTTACCAATCTCTTAGGAAAAAACACTAGGATAGAAATATAGATAGAGAAAACTATGTGCAACCCAAAGCCTTCTTCTCCATCTTCTTTTGTCTCCAAGGAGAAAGTCCATTTTGTGAACTCACACAAACCAATTGATGTTCAAGTTGATGATGAAGATGAACTACTACATAAATGGCCAACCCCAACTGAGGTAAATATATATAATAAAAATTTTAAAAAAAAACCTTTTTTCCTAGACCCCAACTGAGCTAATCTAGAACTACATTAGTTCTATATATAAGTTCAAGAACACAACTTTTTCTATATAAATTTCTTTACCCCTACAAACTCTTGGGAACTTTTTGTTTAGTGGAACACAACTTTTTTCTATATAAATTTCTTTACCCCTACAACTCTTGGGAACTTTTTGTTTAGTGGGCAACCAAGTTCAAGAAAAGTTTTAAATTGCAAGTTTAAGTACTTAACTCACAATATTCTAGTATTTTTTGAATTTTCTCAGTAAAAATCCTATCTTTCATCTCAATCAACCACCATACATATCAAATATATATATGCATGTAAAGTTCCCTTCTTTCTGTTAGAGTAGGTTAGAGTCTCTCACATTGATTAGGAAATGGACTGGTGGTCGCTTATAATCCAAGTCTCATATCTTTACACTAAAACTTACTCTTTTTTTTTTGTTTATTTAAAAAATTCAGGCTTTTGAAGAAATGAAAGAAATAGGTAAGATAGCAGGACCAACAGCAATTACAGGGCTGGTACTTTATTCAAGATCCATGATCTCCATGCTATTTCTTGGATATTTAGGTGAACTTGAGCTAGCAGGAGGGTCTCTTTCAATAGGCTTTGCTAATATTACTGGCTACTCTGTAATCTCTGGTTTGGCTATGGGAATGGAACCAATTTGTGGACAAGCTTATGGTGCTAAACAAATGAAACTTGTTGGAATTACCCTTCAAAGAACAGTACTTCTTCTACTTTCCACTTCTATCCCTATCAGTTTCATGTGGCTAAACATGAAAAGAATACTTTTATGGTGTGGCCAAGATGAAGATATTTCAAATATGGCCCATACTTTCATTGTCTTTGCAATTCCTGACCTTTTTTTTCTATCTTTACTTCATCCCCTGAGGATTTACCTTAGGACACAAAATATCACGTTGCCTTTAACTTATTGTTCTGCTATTTCCGTACTTTTACATGTCCCACTCAACTTCCTCCTCGTGCGATATTGCGATTTCGGTATCGCTGGGGTTGCTCTAGCAATGGTGTTAACAAATTTGAATTTTTTCCTTTTGCTCTGCTCCTTTGTCTACTTTTCTGGTGTATATAAAGATTCCTGGGTTACCCCAAGCATGGATTGTCTTCGTGGATGGTCCTCCTTGTTAGCCTTGGCCATTCCAACCTGTGTCTCCGTTTGCCTCGAATGGTGGTGGTATGAATTTATGATATTATTATGTGGACTATTGCCCAATCCTAAAGCTACGATTGCCTCTATGGGCATTTTAATCCAAACTACTTCTTTGGTCTACGTCTTTCCATCTTCCCTAAGCCTTGGTGTCTCCACTCGAGTCGGGAATGAGCTTGGTGCCAACCGGCCTGCTAGGGCCCGCGTATCGATGATCGTGTCGCTTTTTTGCGCCATGGCATTGGGTTTAGGGGCAATGGTGTTTACAACTTTGATGAGGCATAAATGGGGTGCTTTTTTCACTAAGGATGTGGAGATTCTTAAGTTGACTTCAATTGCATTGCCGATTGTGGGGCTTTGTGAATTGGGGAATTGTCCACAAACAACAGGTTGTGGGGTGTTGAGAGGAAGTGCAAGGCCTACAATTGGTGCAAATGTTAATTTGGGCTCATTTTATTTAGTGGGAATGCCAGTAGCTATACTACTTGGATTTATACTTAAAAAGGGGTTTGGTGGATTATGGATTGGGTTACTTGCAGCACAGGCCTCATGTGCAATACTCATGCTATTTGTATTGTGCAAAACTGATTGGAAAGTTCAAGTGGAAAGATCAAGACAGTTGACACAATCAAATTCTTGTTGTGGTGGTGCTTCTTTGCCAGTGACAATGCCTAGTTTGGACAACAAGAAGAAGAAGAAAAAGAGGGGAAATAATATTAATAATAATAATCTTGAAGAGATTTTGTGCAATAAAGAGGAAGATGATTTGATGAAATCAGCAGCAGCTTCACTTGAAACAGACCCTCTCATACCTTCCACTACTTAATTAGTTCAGAGATTATTGTGCATTGATTGGATTAACTCTCCATTTTTATTTTTATTTTTTTTGGGTCCCTCTAATACCCTTTGATGGGTTGATGTGAAAAATTGTTTGGGATTTTATATACTAATCATGTTAACATTTGATGATCAAAAGAGTCATGTATTGATCATGAGGATATATATAAAACTACTAGCTAGCTTGTTATATGTTCTTCTTTTCCATCATGTCGCTTGTACTTAATAATATGGAATATAACATCTTCTTACAATTTATTCCCTATTGGTTGTTACTTTCTACTTTAATTCTCATAAAAACTTATCTTACTCAAGAATTTCTTTAAAGATTGTGCATAAGAAGTATATATATTAGTTTCAACCTTGAAAAGCCTATATCTATTATATGAATTTAAGTTAGTAATTTTTCTTTTTTGGCCAACTTGAAAAATTCCTAACCGCTATTCTTTGGGTACACATCAAGTAAACTCACTTCATAAATTACACATACAATGAGATGTAAGTCACACTCGACTAAGATGACGTTGGCCTCCAATCCCTTACGAGATATTACTTGATGCACCAACTCAACCATTTAACTTGTAATAATAGGTATGTTATTATTTTTACCGATTATCAGATGATACTTATGATTTATAAATGAGTTTAAATAATATACTGTATCATTGGATTAT
This sequence comes from Solanum aculeatissimum, assembly GCA_038996855.1. Classification (NCBI taxonomy): domain Eukaryota; kingdom Viridiplantae; phylum Streptophyta; class Magnoliopsida; order Solanales; family Solanaceae; genus Solanum; species Solanum aculeatissimum. The sequence continues at coordinate 32,692 of JBCEWC010000051.1, read as the reverse complement.
CTTTATCTATTGTAGCAGATTTATAACACATCTGATCTCTAAAATTTTGACTCACTTCAAAAATAATTACTTATAAATATCGACCTGATACTAAATAACATGAACCTTCATTCATGGAACTCAAACTCTTGCTAGAACTATATATTATAAATTGGCAAAAAGTTTTGTCGGTTAATGTTTGATGAAGTGGGAGCAAAGAAGACATATATACAATACACCAACTAGCTAAAAGCTTTCTAATTGTTCCCTTATTACCATAATAAGGCCACACATTCATGACTACCTAATATGGAAAAGTTTTAAGCATATCTCCATAAACTATATTTATTATTAATTAAACATCAAACTTCAACTCAACGCTAACAAAATATTATTATTCCCACACTTTATTAATCTAATAATATACCATTTGTTTGTTTTTCATTAATTGAGGATGGAGGGTTTCTTCATTTTCTTATAATTAAATTGCTTTACAACACATTCTTACTTCAAAAGTTTACCTTTCTTATATGTTATATTCCCTCCTTTTTCTTTTTGGTTTGTTTTCTAGAATGTTAGCTACAACACAACCAGGACTACTTTCCAAAATTGGGATTTTGAGATTAGTTTTATTGACTTTTTGGTTACTATCTCAATATCCTTTTGACTTTTCAGCCAGCATTTTAAAACCATAGAATATTGTACAACCTTTTGTGATTATTAATCCAAGATTTTTCGAAAAGTATAACACTCAATAATATTACTAGTACTAATTGTATTTTGATCGAGTACTACTATTAGTAAACAATTTTAAACGATCTTGAATTGGAGTAACTAGTAAAGTTGTCTCCATGTAATCAGGAGGTCATAGGTTCAAGCCTTGAAAATAGTCTTCGGCAGAAATGTAAGGTAAGACTGCGTACAATAGCCCCCTGTGGTCAAGCTCTTCCCCAAATCCTAAGCATATAGTGAAAACTTTAGTGCACCAAACTCGACATTTTTTGCCTTTTTGCCCTTGAAGTGATTAATTAATTAATTGGCCTTCTAGAATAATGAACCCCATGTCACAAAGCAAATAATGTGCCTAAAGAGATTATTTTTGCTTACATGACGCAACACTAAAATGAGTAATATGAGGGGAGAAAAAGAGAGCATATATTTTATTAAAAGTGGAAAGTTGCAAAGTATAAAATAGAATTATCATTGTATTTTTGTTTTAAATAAAATATATAATTAATTAAATATTAAACAATATCATATATATTATACTAAATACAAAAAATGGAAAAATGTTAAGTCAAAAGTTGAATTAACTTTTTGAATAATGAGAAAGACATTAATAATATATATGATAATGAAAAGATCATGGTTTTATAACCCTTCATTTCTAAAAGTTAAATTTTAGAACTCTTATTTTTTCATGTTCTTATAATGAAGGAAGGAAAAAGTTGGTCTTGCAAATCATAGATTAAGATATTTGATAATATCAGATAATCATAAAAAACAATAGTGTTCAATTGTTGATTTCAAAGTTTTTTCTTTTATTTGATTCCTTCTTCATCTATGCGTTACCATATTTATTTGTATTTATGTTTATCATTTTTATCCTCTCTCAAATTTGATGGCATCATAATATAATTATAATTATATGTGATAAGTATATTTATTTGGTAAGAATCTCTTATTTTTTTACAGCAAACTTTGACGTCGATTGTGTGAAAGATGTGATGAATACATTATTGTTGTGAATACACGTGTGTCCAGATCAAACACTTTTTTTTTCCGATATTTATATTGTGTAAGGCTCATTTAAAGGTAGGCTCTCCTAATGGAACTAATTTCTTTTCATGCATATATACGCGATACTCAAGTTAATCTAAAACCTCTGATTAATTAGAGAAAAAAAATGATATTTATCCATCCTATCACGACCCTCGATTATATATATCCAAACAAGTTAAGCTAAAAATGAGTGATAATATGTATTGTGGCAGTAGAGTGGAGAAGTATCAGAGTGGGGGGCCCTGTTTGTAACTGAAGAAACAAAATCCAGCTATTATTGCCTGTGTCTACTTGTGAGATGACAAAATTTTGTGCAGTGCCTCTGCATAGCAGTTTCCAGCCTCTTCTTCCCCACCATCTCAGTGTCCATTAATTTGTTTGTTTCTCTGCAGATGCACCACCACTAACCAACAGAAACCACTACCTCCACCAACAAAACACACTCAATTCTACTAAAAAACAAGTATTTTTTGGAAAGAGGAGATACCTATTAGCTAAGCTAGGAGGCTTAATTACATCAATTATCCTATCATGGTCATGCACATGCCCTGATTTAGAGCAGGTTTTGTTTTATGATACACTGACCCGTAATTTTTAATGAGAAATTTAAAATATACGAAAAAATCAAAGAAATGATCAATATATGTATATATAAAGAGATATAATATAGTTTGTTTGATGCTATAGAAGAATTTGGTCCTACGAAATCTCAATAAGAAATTGATAGTGTTTATGATTGACAAACAATTACAAAAATTAAACAAATCGATCGATCAAGAAACAATAATTCAACATCAAAAGGAAAGAACTTTGAAATTAGGAGAAACCGACATTCCTAGCCCACCCGGCGAAACTAATGATTTTTAGGTCATGATCAGCTAAGGCTAAAGTTTCACTAATTAAAGAGTGTTTTCATGTGTTAGAATTAACCTTCTTAGTAAATATAAGATTTTCGTGAGTACGGAGATCAAAACAAATAAAGGAAACTAAATCTAAGTAGGATTGAATTTCTTAATTACATTCCGATGAGATTTGGAGAAAAAAGGCAAGATTGATGTTATTAAGCTTACATTATTCACACAGATTGAGAATTATTTCTTGTAAATAGCGATGATTGTGATAGAGTTCTTTGTGAGATTCAATTAATCAACAAAAATATATGTTCCAAAGGGAAGATGTTGCTTTAATTCTTAGGTTGATTATGTTTTGAGTCTTTTGTTCATATATCTAGTCTAAGATTTGGGGGAGGGGGGGGGGGGGGAGGGTAGTTTTTAAAGAGATTGTTACAATCCGTTTGATTAGAAAGGTCAGAGGTACTAGGGTTAGTCCCTTTGATTATATAGTTATATATATTCTAAAATTGCTTGAGTTTCGTGAGTTTTTACTCCCTTGAACAATTAGAAATTTTTCACAATAAAATTTCTTGTATTGTATATTCGACAATTCATTTCTCGTTTGAGTAACTGTTCTTCAGCAAAACAGACGATAACTAAAATAACAGACACACGTAATATTTTGTCGAAAGGCTGACAATTGACACACACAAAGGTGGTTCTGCCACCCCGTGCACATCATGACGAAGATAGAATTTTCATAAAAAAGATTTATCTTTTATTATATAACATATTTGATGTTATACCGTTTAACTTTTTGAAAATAAGGGTTTGAAAAAGCCCCTCTAGCCCAACCTTAAAGGCAAATTTAGTATAAGTTCAATTGATTCAATAGAACACATTATTTTAATAGAACTATGTATACATATATAAAAGAAAAAGAAAGGTACTATATAAGTTGTATCGCCAAGAATGTGTAAAAAGAAAATTACATTATCGAGTTAAACTACTTACCTACAATAAGATATCTTTACACTATCAACATATATAACTACTCAAAATTAACATAATCCAATTTGCATAAAAAATATTTTTAGAAATAAATAAATAAAACTATGTAACATATAATGGTGTTTGGAGGCATATTGCTATCATAGGACTATTCCTTATCCCCTTTTATATATGTGGAAAATAATTATGAAAATATCAATAGTTGTTAGTCCCACAAAGTTCTAAGTAGGTAGTGGGAAGATTTGCTGGCATTTGTGGTACAGAGTAAGGACTTTAATTTGCATCATATATTATATCACAACTCACACGCCTAAAATAGGTCAATTTTCGAGCGCAGTACCATTCTTGTCCTCTTTGCATCATATGTTATCTCTTATTTCGAAAAATGCGTCACACTTCTCTTATCTTTTTTCTTATTATTATTTAAATTAAAATGTTATTTTAAGATGTGTTCGGTGCAAAAAAATATCATTACATTTGATAAGTACATAAAAAATATTTTTATTAATTTAGATAAGAATTTTACAATGGTGAATCAAGACGTTAGGAAAAAGGGAGGTCGACCGGTTCTAGGGTGAGGTGTTTGGAGCATAAAAAGGAGATAATTAACATGCAATGTCACTTGTCTAATAGTGAAAAAATATTTTAAACTCGAAAATTAACGTCAAGATAACTTAGGACTTTTTTTAACCACATCAAGATGATCACTGTACTAGTGCTCTCACTTACCCTTCCGTGTAACTCAAACCCACAACATATATATCACTTGATAATGAATATGTTCAATGACTTGAGCAAGTCTCACTTATCGTAACTTAAGTCCAATAGCTAAATATATATTTACCCTAATTGATAATTTTAAGAGAAAGGATATAAATATAAATATAAATAGAATAGATACAGTGATGTCAGACCGTACGTGACAACTATTGGAGTGAGAGTTTGAAAGTGGAAATAGTCCCTCTGCCCTTTGGTAGTACTAAACTATTCTCTTACTTACAATCCTCCAATGTCCCTTTTGGATAACACACATAATATGCTACTATTATTCTATTCTCCATGGGCTAAATGACAAATTCCCTCCTTTTCCCATTTACTATTCCCCTGCCCTGTACCATATTCTTGTACTCTCTATCTACCTATCAAATTGAAACCTCTCCTAATTTATATTGGTCTAGACTTATCTCAATAGTAAGGTATGGTAATTCATCAAGATTTTAGATTAAATCCTAACAGACTATCAGAATTCTTCAAAGATTTTAGGTCAAATCCTAGTGATCACCATAATATGTTGCGTTAAAATTTATCAATACATCTTTTGCTTCAAATATTATATTCGTACAAATAATTGAATTGGTGTACTAGGTGGTATCTCATAACATAAGGGAGATAGAGATCGATTCCCCCTGTCAATGTCTTTTCAGTTGAGCTCGTCACACTAGACTTATCTATTGCGATTTACATCTCCTATGTGTTTGTGAGAATTTGCATAAGAACTGATTTATCCGATGTGCTCCTGAAGGATAGTGACTAGGAGTATCCTTTATGTTAAAAAAAAAAGAATTTCTAATACTAATCCAGACAATTTTCAATAATAGATTTAACCAAACTTTCAAAACAATAATAGACCCACGTTTATCTTCTTAGAAAAGTTTTTTCCAAGCTCAACAAAATTGGACAATGATATTTTCAATTTCTCCAATTAAACCAAGTCAAATTATTAAGAATTGACAAAATAAGTTCAACGTAACACTACTCAATAATCATTAAGTTTCAACCACAAATAAGCAAATGAATTTTCAATTTTCAGTAGCACACTCTAATATCCATCTTTGACTTTATTTTTCCATCCAAATATTTTGTATTACTTAAATATTTGAATTACTCTTAAATAAGCCTCTTTTTTATGAAATAAATATTTCCACTTGCAAAACATATGTAATCATACACAAGTGTCCCTATTTTATCTAGAGTGCTCACATCAAAATCTTGTTGAGTTACATCTTTCACAATCCCTGGAGAAATGGTTCTAGACCGAGCAATAAGTAATTTGACTCATTTAAAAATGCAGTAATAACTTTAGTCAAAGTTCAACTCTTCTTGCTTGAGTCAATAGCTATACAAATTAAAGTACAAGTTGAACTACGTGGATGTGTCAATATAACAGAAAGGGATGGCTTATAAATAAATGGTAGGCCTATATATATTACATATGTATACATCTTTGTCATTATATTCTTAAAACTCAATCACTCTATCCAATTTTATATATCTCATTATTATCATTTGAAGAATCAAACAAAATTTATATCATTATTATTTCAGATATTTTGCTATACTTTTAACTATCCAAAATTCAAAAAGAGTGTGTAAATTGTCTCAAGTGTAGCATGGGTTCTTCAAGTTGGTCACTTTTGGTGGACCTACATAACTAGTTGTATATCCATAGTTACCTCTTTCCAGAAGCAATATTGGGTGTTTAATTTACTCAAAATAAATCTATGGTTCTTGTTGATGAGACTTGTAGGAATTGAATAGCAATTCATCCATAAGGAATTTTTAAAACAATTATTTTAATGTCTCTTATACAAGTATACCCCTATAGTGTATGATTGGAAAAGAACATGATATGTCATATAACCTTTTTGTACCATATATTCACATTAGGGTTTCAACTTTGATATAATGTGAATTTCTCTTCAGATGAATCAAGTTTCACATGCTTATTTATTTATAAAAAAAAGGTTTAAATTTTTTTTAAAAACTAGATAACCTTTATCCGATATTTTTTTTTATACAAAAATGTTCTCCAACCAGCTAAGTAATTTAAAAATATCATTTCTATTAACAATTACTCAAAAATAAGCAGAAGGGTAAAGCCAACATATTTTCGAATAATAAGGTTAATTTTGGACCATTTCCCCTTGTTTATAGTTTTTTTTTTTTTTGTAATGTGGAATTATGTAAATTTTTATTTGTCAACAAAAGTTAAGGAAATTAATATTCGAATTCACACGGCATAGTAATATTATTATTTCAATTTTTTCTTTCGTATTTTCCTACGTATCTAATCCCAGAGCTGCATATAAAGAATGTGGCTTACAGAAAGGAAATTCCCCTTGTTATGGAATATATCTATCAAAACCTCTTTTCTCCTCTTTTAGGTTTACATCGGATGGTCGACACTCGCTTGGGGTCCAATTATATTACACTTATATCATATCACGTAAGATTAATTAAAGAAAGAACACTTTATATCAAGTTTTTTCTTTAAATAGTTCAAGTTCAAAATTTATGATAGAAACAAAAAAATCTTATGCGTTAGTAACTATCAAAAAAACCCATCATTTTCTAGCATTTTATTCTAATTTCTGAACTATGGAATATCGAATAAAATTTGGTGCGACGTGCTATTCCCAAGAATTTCTATTCTTCTTACTCCTCTCTAGTGCTTGTCACAATTGTTGGAAATGCGTTTCTCATCTGTTAAATATATTTTTTAATTTATAAAGGATCTTTTTTTTTCTCAAAGTTAGTAAAGGCACCAATGCCAGCATCCTATGTGCCACATAATTAAAAAAATTAAAATTTATTGGGAAAAATTAAGATTCAAGACTCAATTAATTATTAGGGGGAATTTCATAAACAAAACTATGTATAGGTTGGAGCATAATTACCATTAATAGTTATGGTTTACATAAATATATTTCATAGTTATTGTTTTGGCATCCCCATTCAAATTCCATGTATGAAAGCATATAATCGTTGGATAGAATTACTATGCGTTCACTTAATTTCATTGTATCAAAGTATACAGTCTCGCTGGACACAATGACGATCAAATTTATTGTATCAACACATATAATTACTAGATACAATCACTCAAATTCAATGTATCAACTAATAACGATAACTTATATGTGTTCGCTCAATTTCATTGTATGAACACGTACAGTCACGTAATATTTTCATTAATTAATTATTTGCAGGCAGCCCAATTGGTGGGAGTAAGTGGTAGGGTAATGCATCTATGGAACTTAGCAAAAAGGTGGAAACATACACAGAAATTTTTGGGGAATCTTTAACAAGGATACAATAATACAATTATATTATTTTCAGATACCCTTATTGGCATACCCTAAACTGCAATCAGCATTTGTGCTTATTTCCCATGTTATATGCTTTTCTTTTAGTTTTTATTTTTTTAAATTCCTCTTTAGACAGTCTCTTTTACCATTTTCATCTCTAATTTTATTCCTCTAGAAGATCTTATAAAAATTATAATTGTCACAATATTTCAGCTAAAAAGGTTTAAAGTTTGGTGTATTTAATTATACTCCCTCCTTTCAGTTTATGTGTGTAAGAAATTTAAGAAAGAAACTATTTTTAGAAAATTCTAATCTAAAACAAGCCTTTTAACATTTGTATGGTTATGAATCTCTCATTAGAAACAAATAAAATTGTAAAATTAAATTATCTTTAAATATATAAAATATGATATGCTTGGTTGAACAAATAAAAAGTACTCTTTTCCTTCACTTTATTCGTTCTTCTATAAAAATAATAATAATAAATAAAATGTATATTTAACTGTAATAACATTTGAAAAAAGAAGTAATTAATATTAAGGTAAAATAACAAAAAAGTTGTCTTCTTTTGATACGTTGAAGTTAACAAGTAAAAATAAATATTTAATTTTAGTATAGAGTAAATAACTCCATCTATTTGAACCTCCACTTGTATGAACTCGCTCACATTGTTTGTCTCAAGTTCAGACAAACGAAGAGGGTTGGTGAGGCTCGATTAAGAAATAATATCTTTACCTCGTAAAGATAGGAATAAAATTTGCGTACATTTTATTCTCTTTAAATTTATTACTTATAGAATTATTATTATTATTAAACAAATAAAAGTGAATAAAGAATATCATATAAATAGAGTTTGATAGTGTTTACCTAATTTTTTGTTTACTGCCTTTTTTGGGAGGTGTAAAAGGGATAGATTAATGGGGTTTTAAGTGAATGTCTTTTCAAATGAAAATCCCACTAGAAGAGATAAATAGCAAATGGTTTTATCCTTGTCCGACCAAACACAAGATAAGGACAAAAGTTTGAGCAATACTTCCAAGAGTGATTAAATAGTACTGGTATGATTGTATATGATTTACTACATTTTTAACAAGTGTTAATATTTACACACACAAAAAATGAAGAAAAAAAAACTTGTCTACTAACTGTTTGATTCCACCATTGCCGAAAGGCATCCTCTCATTCACACTAAAGCCTACAAAAAAAGTATTTTTCATTTTATTTTATTATAAAAGAAGTTCGTTGTTTTGTAATTATAATGTTCAAGTCAGCTTCTACACGTCTCAAATGTGTGATCTCTCACTAACATACTATTTCTATTCATCAAGATTTGAACAAATATGGAATTTACGTGATATCGTTTGACTTGACATGATATTTAAAGGGGAAAAAAAGAAGATTTTGAAACTTGTGATATAAAATCATTTATAAAACTTTGTATAGTTGAAAATAATTTCATTAAGAATAATTTAAGAATTTTAAAGTTAAATTATTTTTAATTATGACATTCTTTATAGGATCGACCGAAAAAGAAAGAGTATCGTATAAAATAGTAGCAAGGGAGTAGTGTGTTTATGGCTTCCATTGAGGAAAAAGGAGTATAATTTGACCCACAATGATATATGTTATATGCTAGCATGTGGCAAATTTCAAGAACACCTACCCCCTACTTGACCAATAGTCTATAATGTTAGAAGAGAAGAATTATTGGTCTAAAATAAGTACTACTGTTGCATTGCACGGCTTAAATTAATGCTTTTGCCGTATACATCTCCAGAGCTAGTAGATATGTTTTTTTTTAAATTGAGGTTCATGAATCTTATTGTTATTATTATAGACCTATAGGGCAAACATCAAAAGTTGCATAATTGACAAAGTAACTTTCCGTATACGATCGACTTTTCAACCCCCAAAAAATAAATATACAAGAGCGGGGCCAGGACAGTTTATTTATATATGGTTACTATAATGGTAAATATTGAACCTTTTTTGATTTCTTCGTCTATTTATTTTTATATTTTAAACTTCTAAATGAAAATTCTGACTCCATCACGGTTAGAGTAGGGTCGGTGGGATGATGAACGGACGGCAGAAAATGAGAGTTGGTCATGTCAGACTACTTTTTTGATGATAATTATAAGAGATAATACTAACAAGGGATACGGCTTTTACCATACCACGAAAAGAAGACCTAAGGGAAAAACATGCGTGCTGACCAAATAGAGTGAAAAAAAATGGCTATGACAAATTGACAAAGAAAGAAACAAGTAGGATTCTGATATTCAAATTTGGATCAGTTGTTGTTGGGCCATTCAAAGATGCCAATCGTGTGGCATTCAGCTTTTTCTTGTGTGTACCCAACGAGGACTGCAGCAGTGCCGTATATCTTTCCAAAGATAAAATGTTTCTAAAATTACACGACAATAATGTACAATCAATCCTTTCTATAATAGTCGTTTATGTAACAACATTTCACTATGATACCCTAGTTTTCTTTAAAATTGCTTTTGTATAAGATGTTCTCTATAACGACATTTCACTATAGCAACCAAAAGATATTCAAACAAATAGCATCGATATAAAGAGATTTATTTGTATTTTAATCTATTATTGTGTATATCATGTTTTATCATCCAAACTACATTATAGATGATTATCTTTAAAAGATCAATTCAATAGTTGCTTTACGATTATAGCTCTTCCTCACCCAGGATTGGACAGACGGGATAGCAAAGCAAGTGTTAATGGCATAACAAGAAAGTTTTTTTGGCCATTAGTTTCTCTGCTTGTAACAATTATGACAAGAATCGATGCATCAATGATGCAATGCTAGTACACTTGAAATTTTTTTAATTTCTTAATTGACTAGTTATAAAACATCCCAAGGCTATGGAGGCAAAAGGATAAGCCTAATGTACTAAAGCTCCCGCGATGCGTAGGGTTCCCAACCTTAACTCACATTTTTGTCAGGTTGTTTGCAAAGTTTGAACTCATGATCTCCTGATCATATGGAGGCAACTTACCGGTTACTCCAAAATTCTCCGGGCTATGGAACAAAAAAACATTCAATTTTTTTACCATGTTGGATAGAAATCGAATTCTTCTTTCTATTATCAAATCCCTCATGTGGTGCAAATGTGGGTAGTGGACCATTCTAAACTAGCACATGCAGACGACGACGACAACCACAATACCGTCCCTCACTTTTTCTTTTTTCTTTTTTTTAAGTGTCACCTATTGTGGACTTTTTGGGCACCACTAAAGAAGTATGAGCATTTGTTGTTATTTGTAATTGTAGGACACAACAATTGTTGCTTTTAGGGCTCTTAGCAATAATAGTTTGACAAACTTAGGGGTAAAATTTGTCTCCTTTAGAAAACTCACACTCTGTATCAAAGAGACTGCCTCCAATTGGGAACCTCTAAATTATTAACACAAGATAAGAAAAAGAGAAGACAAAAAATAATAATAATATCATAAACATATCTCTTTAGTATTGGTCCCACATTGTGTTTTCTCACTCACCCAAACATGTATGTTTCTTTGTGGCTTAATTCCAAGTCATTCTACAAAGCTACGATAAACTTAAAAAATCTATTAAAGATGAACCAATGCCTTTTTGGCCACTACAACTGAGAAAGAAAGGAACAAAAGATTTGTTAATTGGGAGAAAAGGATTAGATGAGATAACAACTAGTAAAATACTTTTCTAATTGCACAACACGTGTAGGATTAAGCTTAAGAAGATGTGTGTTTAACACTACTTAAATTACTAGTACTTTGATTGCACGTAGCTTTACTTGAAAAAGAAAAAGAAGCAATTGTGTTAAGCTTAGTGCGTTTGACATTTATATGTCATTGAAAGCCAAGTGTTTGACTCATTTCCTCTTTAGTTTTGTGTTTTGGTTTGACTAAAAAGGATTGGTCGGTTTTCAGCTAGGGCTTAATGATAACGCCTAAAGAGTATTAAATTGGAAAGTTAACAAATCAGAGGTGGAGAAAGGCAAAGCAGAAAGAGGCAAAAAAGGAGTCCAACAAGACATGAGTACCAGGTAAAAAGATATACTAAACTTGCATTGAACCACATTGTCTTTATTAATTTTAGTGGGTTTCCCAGAGGTCAACGTCCAGAATTTGAAAAATAATGCAAATTGGACAGGAAAAAATGATGATGAATTGATAACTACAGGCAGAAATATGAGTCAAAATACTTGTTAGTTGTTCTCATGAGATATTACATCTGAAAAGTTCACATTGATGTATCTAATCACTAAGCATAATAGTCATTCTTACCATTTAAAATATCTGTGCCTTGTTCAAAACACAAACCATAATTGGCTTGACTGCTTGGGATAAAAGAAGACAAGTGTTTCTGCGTAACGTGCAGTACCTGCAACTAAGTTGGAGAAATGTTGACTCTCAGATCCATCATCCATGACATAATATTTCAAATTACTGAGCAGTAAATCTAATAGGGAGGGGACGTGCCGTTACTTAGGGGTGTTGGGCACATCCTGCAATTACAGAGCATTTGACACGGTAAAAACTCTAGAGAGAGTTGAATTTTATTACTGGAGATAAACAAACAACTCTAGATGAGCCAAAGCATCGTGTCACTTCAGTTGAAAAGACTTTTGTCCCATCTTTACTTGATCAAATAGAGAAAAAGACCACTGTCCCTGAATCCAAGACTTATCACCTTCCACATGTGGCTACAATGTGCTGAAAGAACTGCTAGAGCCCTAAGCAACAGCGTAGATTTTACAGCAGGATAGGTATACAACCAAATTATTGCAAACACAAATATAGAAGTAAAAATATCCACAATGGTCATTGCTTACTGGAAATGATATATACTTCTCTGGAATCCATTGAATAAGCCAGCAGCAGAGTCAAAGTTAAACAGATGAATTGAACTTGGTCTCTCTAGTCTAGTGGCAGAATAATCAATCCATACAAGTCCCCTGCAACAAAAATTGGTCCTTGATTACTTAGAAATGTGTTATTTCCTTGGCAAATAAATTGGAATAGAACCTTTTATGTTTATCCATAAAAGAAACTAGTCATGAACAATGTCAGGGGAAATGTACAAAAAAGTCCTATCATGAAACAAGTACAGGGAAAAATCAACTTTTTTTCACCTAAATGAATTATTGACGGCCTTATTTACCCCCCAAAAAAGACCACTCAATGTTAATGGATATCTGATTCCACTACCCTCGAAAACAAACACTAAATGTCAGGCCACTTTGAAAGACAGAGCACAACCTAAGGAAACAATAACAGGAAAACAAATGCAGTACCACAGTGACTTTCAAGAGAAATTGCTCCATCCCATAAAAACTATGCAAATCCAAAAGCTAGTATAAACAATTGATAGCTTTGTGTTTTAAATTAAAGAGTAAAAGTACTAGTGAGGTCTTACTAATTCAGAGAAAACGTGGCTTAAAATAAAATAACTGCACTCTAGGTTCAAGCTTAGGGCGATGAGATCAAACAAAGAGCAAGTAAGTTAATGAAGCCTCGTAATTATTTAGTTAAAAGGAAAGGTAGAGCAGATGGATTACTTTGAACAGAAAAAGAAATTGAACGAAGCAACTTTCTATATTTTTTAATGGTTGAATCAGTAATTAAGCAACTTCCAATATAGCTTTTGCTTCCTTTCACTTGATATTCTGAGTGTTTTGAACATTAGATATATATCTTTGATTTTGGACTGTCCACAGCCCAAATGCAAGCAAAAGATCCAATCAAGTATTAGAAGCCCAATGCAGTTGCAATCGAACTATAAATACATTAAATTGGACAAGGCAACCTTCCATGCTAAATTAATGAGATATTATTCAGCCTCCTACACTTTTACCCTGAGATCCCCCTCCTTTCTTCAATTTTTCCCGAATTATTGTGCTTTAGAGTAAAGAAACATGATCCCTGTGTTTCAGCCTTTTCATTTGCCGACTAATTTACTATTATCATTTTCAGTAACAAAATGATGCCAGCCTCAGCGCAAACAACTATCCTCAAATTTTCACCTCTGCGCACCCTTTGAAAACTTCAACCCACTCGCTATAAATGATTCTCAATCTAATAAAAATTAAAATTTTTACTATCAAATTCCTGATGTCTAAATTGTTAAGAATCATTTTTTGAAAAATAAATGGTCAAGAATAACAGGACGGAGACACAGATTCAAATGTCAATATTCTCATGCAAAGCAAAGCCAGCCCATAGAAACTGCAGTCTTGATCCATCACAATAACAGCACATCTTTAGCATCGACTTTCTGTATAAATCTTAATTTGGTACATTGGAACTAAGCATGAATGCCAATTTAAAAAAGAAATAGCACAACACATTACCAAAAGAAGAGATTTACATTAACCCTGCTAAGTTTCTGCAGATAAACTTCGTTGAGTTCCTCAATATCATCTGCATTGTGCCATTGTCTATGGGAATCTCTTCACTACAATAAGGAGACTGCAAATGCATCAGTTCAGTAAAGATCAACCATGTAAGAGATTGAACTGAATTCAGTATTATTTAGTCAAAATACAAGAATAGACATCAAAGAAGAATTCAAAGATTAGAAACAAATTGTGACCATTGTAGTTAAGTGGTATTTTCATGTTGAAGGTCTTCAGCATGTTCCTTGGACCGCGAAAGGAAATCTAAGCCATTATTAAAGAACTCTAGCAATAAATTTTTATATTACACTTAACATGGTAAACAATTGAACATTTGGCTCAAGGCTATAGCTGATAATCAGCCGTGACAAAATTGTTTCTTTTTTTCAACTTACTCTCCTTGTGTTATAATGATATCCACAACAGCTTCTAACATAAACTTATCACCTTCTTTCTTTAATGAATAACTCGAGACAGAAGTCCTCTTTCCTGGAGAAAGAAGGTGTTTAATCTAGCACTAGTAGAATCCTCGACCAACAGACTATACGGGTAGTAGTCTTATTTATGATTTGAGATATGTTCAGCAGTTTTTCTCAACGAAATTTAGCATATATACCAACTGATACTGCTACAAACTGTTTAGGAGAGATTAACAAGTACTAATGCAGTATTTCATCTCCAACTTCAATGAACCTTCGTCTTAATAAATAAACCAAAATAATTTCTACATTTGTTTCAATCTGCACAAGTGATGTTTTTGGGAGCTCTCTTATAAACTTATAAGACTTCTCATTTTGCTTTAGTCTAAGCATAACTCAATAGATTCAGTAATATATTAATTCATATAATATCTTCTATGATGCCAATTTTACATAAAGTTGAAAGCTTATGTTACTTCACGAATTGATAGTAATCGATAAACTATTCTAAAGAAGATATAGAACAGGTAATTCATTCACTAAAGAAATCAAAAAATTTATTTCACCACAAAAAGAAGTTTATATACAGAAGCTCAAAAATAACTGGGCATCGATAACTATATATCATGTGCATTGAGAACCTCTTGCAACTATCTCCAGAGACAAATTAGATGAGTGGACTGAAGAAGGTTGTCGAAAGGGTAAAGAGAAGAAAATGAGCAGCAAAAGCTGACTCAATTAGAAATGGACTTCAGGACCTAAATCTTACTGCACAAACAATTATATTAGGCTCAATGAGGAATAACAATGAGCAAGTAATGAAAGATAAATTGTCTAACATGAGATGAGAAATGAGAGATAGTTAAAGGAACTACTACGAAGAGACAAGGGACTCGTGTTCCTTGTTACTGAATCTCTTAGCAATGATAGGACGGACATCATCAGCATCAGCCAGTGTTCTAGAAATTGAAGTAATGAAGTTAGTGCAGAGTCTGACGGGTCATCAAACCAACTCTTGATCATAGAAATTCGATTATTCACTTGCAATCTGAAAACCTGAAAGCAAGAAAGAAATAAATTTTCTGGTGAAAAAACAAAATACCTGATTTCAATGAAAACTAGATGCTTCTCTTGGCACATTTTATGATTAACTAAGAAGACCATGCACGTTGCTGGTTTAAAGGAAAACAACATCCTTCTGAAATGTTATTATTTTAACAAATAATGTAAATATGCTTGTCAACATACAAGAATGTTGCATGACACTGTAAAATGCCACATAGAAGCTCTATTTCCTTTTTTCCCCTGAAATAACATGAGAAGATTAGTCGAGTACTTAACCTCCCAATCCCCCAGTCTGGCACCCAAGAAAACAAGGGAATCCTAAAACCAAAAAATGCTTGTACAAGGATTATTAAAAACATCAAGATGTATGCCTAAAAGATCAGCACCTAATACTGTCAGATCTTTAGTGTAACTTCCATCTGAGAATATGCATAATTCACAATAAGCGCATTTTTTAAATTAGCTTTCCATCTGGATCCAGTATATCCAACTGGCAGTAAAAAACATGATTTTAAACATATTTGCAACTGTCTCCAAGAATGTCTTGAGATGACGCCTCCACTTCACTTCTTTCAAAAGGAAGTCACAATTCCTTTTATTCGTTCTTTCTTTTCGTGCAGGATTGCCTTCGTTATTACTGAGTTACCGCGTGTTGTTTTGACATATGCCAAGGACCAGAGCTTCTATTTCCGGTGGTAGAGGGGAGGCCATCCCTGAGGCAATTGTTAAGACTCCAGCTAGGGGCAGAGATTGAGCTAGAGACCGAGCTAGTACCCGAGGAGTGGCACGTACTAGAGATTATGTTAGGGATATCTCCCCAGAACCCGAGGGTCAGATGAGAGGAGACTAGGTTCCTCCAAAGTATGCAGCCACGCCTTTACTACAGGACACATTATTGAAGGTGTTGGGGGTGTTTTAGAGTTTTGCTTAGGGTGGTAGTACAATAGGCACACTGAGAGGTTCGCATACGAGTGTGGAAGCATAGACTTCAAGGCAGCTTCATGACCCGATTTTTCATGATTACGTGGGTCAGCCACCAGTGGTTCCCACACCGATCGTTGGGGTACAGATCGCCCTAGAAGTAGTCCTGGTAGCTTAGTTATGAGAGGTTTCAGAAGATGAAACCACCCCAAGTTCAAGGTGGTAGGAGCAAGGACGCTCATGAGTTTTTGACTTTGTGCCATGAGATGCTAGAGGCAATGGGTTTTGGTCGATCAGCGTGGTGTTGATTGTGTTGCTCTCCAACTCCGTGGATCAATCAGGGAGTGGTGGAGGACTTATGTGAGGTCCAGACCAATTGAATTCCCTCTGGTAGAGTGGAGTTTGTTTTCTAGTGCTTTACATGATTGCTTCATTCCTTAAAACATATGAGAGGAGAGTCGATTGAGATTTGAGGACTTGAGACAGGGTGATATGATTGTTACTGAATATGAGGCACACTTCTGTTAGTTATCTCAACATGCTTTGACCTTGATTCTGGATAAGGCAAAGAAAGTTCGCAAGTTCGTGAGGGGTTTGATTTTTTTCATTAGTTCTTATGTGTTCAAAGCAACCCGTAAGGGAGATTCTTTCCAGTCCATAGTGAGCACCGCTAAGGAGGCGAAGTTGTTGGTTCGAGAAGAGTTTGGGGATCCCAAGAGGGCCCATGCTATTGGTTAGTTTTCTGGCGCCTTGGCTGGAGAGAGAGGTTTGCAAAGGGGTGGTATCTCTTCCCAGCATCATAGACCTATACATGCATTTATGCCAGATGTCGAGAGTGGATAGGGGTCCCACGGTTCTGGCCGAGGCGGTTGTGATGGCTCACCGGTGTGCAGTAGCAGTCATCCACACCGTGGTCTTATTTTGGATGTGGGATTCAAGCCACCTGATTCGACAGTGCCCATTTTAGACTCATTCAGCGCACTAGAGTACTTATTCCATTGCTTCAGTTAGATATTCAGCGCCTCTGACCAGGGGTCGAGGTTGGAGGCAGGCTGCTAGAGGTGGCAGACCTTATGATAGTGGTGCTTTGGTTCCACGTGGAGGAGGTTGAAGTTTTTCTCTGACTGGGGCAGCAGAGGAGCTCAGTACTATGTTTTTCCTAGGAGGTCCGAGGCCGAGGCTTCAAATGCGGTCATCACGGATATCGTCCCAATTTGTCATCGGTCTACATTTGTGTTGTTTGATCCTATATCTACCTAGTCTTATGTGTCTACCTACTTCTCATCTGGGTTTGATTTGTTATGAGATCCTATACCAGTGCCAATTCGTGTTTCTACACCGATAGGTGAGCCTTTAGTGGTGGATCGAGTGTATCGATCTTGTCTTGTTTCTTTGGTTGGGTACGATACTTGGGTAGACATTATTATTCTAGAGATGGTGGATTTCGATGTTATATTGGCAATGGATTAGGTTTCTTCGTATCATGCCATCCTCGATTGTTTCGCTAAGATAGTGACTTTGGCGATGCTTGGTAGGCTGAGGATTGAGTGGGAAGATTCTAGTGATTCCTATCCTATCAAAGTTATATCTTACATTCAAGCTCAAAAGTTGATTGATAGAGCTTGTTTGTCTTATTTGGCTTTTATTCGAGATACTAGCGTTAAGCCATCTCGCATGGAGTCCATTCATGTGGTTCAAGAGTTTGTCGATGGTGTCCCTTATTGATCTTTCGAGTATTTCTCCTAATAGGAATATTGATTTTGCCATTGATCTTGAGCCTGACACTAAACCCATTTCCATTCCTCTATATTGTATGGCTCTAACTAAGTTGAAGGAAATTGAAGGAGCAACTCAAGATTTGTTGAATAAAGGGTCCATCCGCCCTAGTGTATTGCCTTGCGGTGCTCTGGTTTTATTGGTGAAAAAGAAAGATGGATCAATGAGAATGTGCATTCATTATAGACAGTTGAACAAGGTGACTGTCAAGAATAAGTATACCTTTTCTCGCATCAATGATTTATTTGACCTGCTTCAAAGAGTAACTTTGTTCTCGAAGATTAATTTGAGGTCTGATTACCATCAGCTGAGGGCATTGAACATTCCTAAGACAACCTTCCAACTCATTATGGTAATTATAAGCTTTTGTTAATGTCCTTTGGGTTAACCAACGCCCTCATGGCGTTCATGGAGTTGATGAATAGAGTGTTCTGCCATACTTGGACTCATTTGTGATCGTGTTCATTGATAATATCTTGATGTATTCCAAGACCGAGGATGATCATGTTCGCCACTTGAGAATTGTGCTTCGGAGGTTGAGAGAGGAAAAGTTGTACGCCAAATTCTTCAAGTGGTAGTTTCGACTCAGTTCAGTGGCATTCTTTGGGCATATGGTATCTAAGGAAGGTATTAGGATGGATTCGAGCCATTGGTGCTCACACTTAACCTGCTGACAAGCCAAACATTTAGATACAAAATTTGAGATGTCCTTCCTGCCACACTACCAACAATGCTGACTCAGGTCATGATATACCTTTTCAGCTTCCGGATGAATAGAATAACAAGTATAATGAACCTCCTCAAGAATCAAACTTTTATGTGATGCAGTAGCGTGCAGAATTTAAAACGAGATGACATCATATGAGATGGTATGATCATGTCCCACACGGAATTTTATATGTTCATATGAGATGATATAATCATTTCATCTGATTGAAGATGATAAAAATGGAAAAGTTAGACCCAAAATAAAATAAAAGGAGTTACCTCAAAAAGACCTATATCTTTCAAAATCAATACCTACTTAACTAAGAATAGAGCATAATGGAGGCAAAGTACCCATATATTAGTTGGATTAAGGCTTAGTTGTTTCTTTCCACATTTACAATAGATCCAATATTTCAGGGACTCTTTTATTCTAGTTAAAGGCTTGTAGTCTACGTGCAGGAGTAAGAGTGTGATTTAAGGAACATCCAGTTGTAGAGAAACTATCATCTTTCTTAGAGACATTATCTCGTATTACAATAAATGGACCTGAATAGATCAACATGAAAACAAAAAATTTATATACCGAACTCAACTAATTTAGAATTGAGGAATAGTTGATCGAGTGACTGATAAAATGTCCTAATTCAGAAATGACTTGTTTTGAAAAGATAGCATTCCATCATAGATTAGTAAAAAAGTTGTCCTTTATATTTCCGTATGTTAACATTTGAAGCAATTCAAACAGTAAAGAAAAAAAAAAGCTAAATGAATTCATTCAAACTAGCAATAATGCACAACAAATACACCAGCACCTCTACAAAAGCACCCATCAACTATCCATGATCTTTGCAATGTGTTTCTCCCACATCTTCATCTTTGTTACCATTGTCAACGATCATCACTCAACAAATTATCCAGAAACGCCAAATAAAACAACTCTGGAATTAGTTAACTGCTAAATATAGAGAACGGACTGATTGATAACGTAAACAAACATAACTGCAGCAGATAATAATAAAAATAAATCATAGTTGCCCCTTCACAGCCAATTAACTAGTTAAATGTGACTATGACTGAGCAGTAAATGTGATCATAATGGTAAAAAGCACAAATTTCCTAATGAACTCAGTGAGAAATATCAATTAGGGAGAATCAAATGGAAAATTGTAAGACGCATTCGATTCCTTACTAACGAAAAAAAAGGAAAAGGAAAGGCCATTGTTGAAAAATCATGCATTTGCATATAAATACAGATGAATTGCAGAGAGTGAATTTTGATGAGAGAAATTTTGCTCCTTACGACGGCGCTAGTGGAATTCTCATTTCTGCTAGTAGTTCCGCTTTGTCACTGGGCAGGGAACAAAGGTACGCGGCGGAACAGAGTCGTCGACAAGTGGCCTGGCGGTGAACGGCGAGCACGTCTCGACCTGAGATTTCTCTCATCATTCCTGTGGGATTAGACAAAATATAATTAACAAAAATTGGTTATTATAAAATTTATAAATTAAAAATTAACCTCTAAATACGACTCCATTCTTTTCTTTTTTTAAAAGGTGAAGGTGGGTGAATGTAGGTGAAGGAAAAATGATAAGGGAATTATGGGAATGAATTAAGGGTGTGAAAAATGGAATCAATCTATAAATTTAATTGAAAAAAATATTATTGATTTATTGTTATTTGATATGAGTTAATGATTTTTTAATGATTTAAAGAAAAAATAATTGGATTATGGGTTCGGTTTCAGTTTTTAGTATTGGATTATTTGGTAAATCGATAACCCATTGACACTATAATAATTTACTATTTTATCCCTTCATAAATATTAAATATTAATAATTTAACATTACTTGACACTGTACCGATAGTTGTAAGTCATGTATTTGCTTGGTTTTCAATGTATAAGCCTTTTGTTGGAATCGAAAATCGATAAAAATAACTTATTTGTTTGTTATTGGTTTAATATATTTAAAAATTAAAAATCGACAAACTGAACAAATAATATATAAAATCGAACTGACTATTACCCTTAGAATGAACCCTCATCAATAATGTGATTTAAAAAACATCCTCTTTCTCCAATTATCACCTATTGACTTGACACATAAATCAAGAAATAATAAATAATAGAAGTAATTTTATCAAATAACCTATGAATCGGCAATGATACAACGAAGCGATGTTGTTGCCACACCCTTTCAACACCTTGTCAAGTTAAGGGACAATCACCATTATTGGATTAACAATCAATCAAATTAAACCCTCTTTTAAGGACTTTGGAGGTATAGCTCATTTTTCATCATATGTTGGTCGCATGGTTATTGAGTTCAGGTGTTACTTACTTTTACTCAATTCAGTGTTCAATACTCCTCCTAAAGCTCAATGTTCATAAGAATCTATCCAATCTAACCAATCAACAAGTGTCGTATGGATTCTTATCAATTCATCAATCCTATCCAGTCAACCTTTCAAATTAATGAAACCATCCAATCACATGTTCAAGAGTAGACTAGCATACATTTATGTCCACATTCAGCTAGGTTCAATAATTTGGGTTCAAATTTTAAAAATACAAAAGGACTTTCAGTTTCATTCAGGCTACACTCATACTTAGTCATAATCACATTCAAAGCCTTCACAATTTCTACTTTCAATTTCATTCAAGGCAAATAGACATGTAATTATAATCAAAATATAAATAAGATTTTATGAAATAAAATATGTAATTCATTTGTTCAAGTTATGAAAATCATTACTAATACAATAGTATGTATAAATATGTTAAGATCTAAGAAATTCTCAAGGAAACAAATCATAGAAGGCTCAATCCTATCACAAATCAATCTATCACATTGTTGGGGACACATGGAAGGATATAATTCATGCTTTAGTTTGTCTTACATACCTGGAATAAATAATGACCATCAATACTAGCAAGAATTTTGCTCCAATCCCTTGAACCCTAGTCTTTTCTCTTCTTCTTCACCATAATTCTTTAGTCAGAACGCGTAAAGAAACTTAGGAATGGTTTAGGAACCCTTTTAAGGTAAAAAAATAATAACTTATCAGTGGTGGATTAAGTGTGGGAAAGGTGGAGAAAAGTGTGGAATGCCCCTCATTAAAATTGCAATCGACAGATAAAATTTGAATTGTGATGGAGCAGGTCCACGTGGCGGACTTGCTTTGCCTTAGTTCATTTTTTTATGTAACATATAAATCGCATCCATTGAATACGTTTTATGTGTAAAATGTGAGAATGACCTATTATGGGGTATCTCTGCGACGCTGATTGATTGCCCACTTTTTTGAAAATTACATTTTGCATTGAAAAATTATATTTTGCTTTAGTCAGCCTAAAATTCAACTGAGACAATTTTTTCACTCAATTTTTCGCGCTAATCATGATTTCGGCCTCATATTTGTCAATTTTTTTTGAAATAACGCATCATGCGAACAATCTCTCGTTTAGGAATTTGATAATTATTGGGACTATTCTGTGTCTCATGTTAATTGATTAGTTGATAAGAAATTGACATAAATAGTTATTCATCAAAATAATAACTCATAAATATATATTTTTTGTATATTAATATGAAAGATACATAATATTTGTATATTTAATATAAAATAATGTATATACATTTTGTATTTAATCAGTAAATACAAATTTTCAATGAATTCACGAGTAAATATATAATCTATCCTCGATTTGCATTGTGTGTGTGAGAGAGAGGGGTCAATATAGTTGGCATTGCATATAACACTTTATTATTAGTGTAGGTATAATATTGCATGCATTAATCATTCTTTGTAATGGATTTTAAAATTCTTATATTATTTTTGTGAGCATGTGAATTCGAATTTCATACTTGTTTCCATTAGCAACAATTCACCATTCATGTATATATGTATCACATTAAGGATTCTCACAAATCTTCCCATGTATCAGATTATAAATAGTTAAACCATGATTAGCTTTACCAAACGGTCCAAAACATTGTGTTAAAGTCCTAATCATGATGATTAATTGGAATGAATTAAATTTCTCTCCGACAATAATAACCAAGCTGCCTCCCTACAAAACAACAAGCCACGCGTCAGTTTCCTATACGGGCCCACCAATGTGGCGCGCGTTAGTCGCAACCAACACCCAGCTCTGCTTATCTGGCGCGGATCCAACTTGATGCGCACTACGCCCCTTTGCGCCTCTACGGCCGCCACTGAGGACTCATTTCAGACTTCCATTTGCAGCCGACACTCAAAAATTTCAAATTCCACCGGGAAATTTAGTCGCTACTCCACCGGAATTCTCAACAATTTCATTGAATTATGTTTAATCTGATTTGTGGAGTCGCTGAAGTTTTTTGCTGAAATTGTGCGTGGTTCAGCAGAGATTTCATTCTACTTTTTACCAAATCAAGCAGATTTGATTCGGAGAATTAGGTTCTCTTTGTATATCTAGGGTTTCGGTGTAATCAGTTGTGATTTGGCGAAGTTTCGCTTCAAACTGAATCGTCTACGCTGGTGTGATCTTCTGCACTGTTTGTTCTACTATAGGCTCTAGTTGATTTTTCGTGCATTTCGCGCCTTTTGTTGATTCATTGTGTGTAAAGCGGGGCAGTTGATGTAATAAGGCAGTTTACTTGATCAATGGCGTCGATCCGGAGAACTCTATCACCGAGTAACGAACGGCATTATCAGAATGGAAACCAATATTCAGTTCAATCTCCATCTCATAAGCTCATTGTTAACGGAAAAAGCTCCTCGCTGCTATATTCTCGAAAAAATTACATATCCAGGAAGAAGTTGTTTTATAGGTGTTTGATATTTTTTGTGCTAGGGTTTGTATTAGGTATGGCACCTTTTGGTGGTTTTGATGATGCGAGGAGCCGTGATTTTTCGTTTGAGATCAAGCCACCGGTAGTGAATGTCAAGGAGGAGATGAAAGATGTAGTAATTCCCAGACCTGATAATGTTGTGTTAAACTCAGTTAAATTACAAGATTCGGGGGATGAAGTGAAGGGGAAGTTTGATTATGTACCGAGGAAACTGTTGATTGTGGTGACTCCGACTTATAATAGGGCACTTCAAGCTTACTATCTTCATAGATTGGGCGAGGTGTTGGAGCTTGTGAAATCACCCCTGTTGTGGATTGTGGTTGAGATGAATGTGGCGTCTGCAGAGACTGCAAACATTTTGAGGAAGACAGGAGTTATGTATCGGCATCTGGTGTGCTCCAAGAACATGACAGATATAAAAGACCGCGGCGTGCACCAGAGGAATGTTGCATTGGAACATATCGAACATCATAGGCTCAATGGAATTGTTTACTTTGCAGATGATGATAATATCTACTCACTTGAGTTGTTTGAGAGCATTAGATCGATCAAGTAAGTTGAGATTCATCATTCTTGTTTACATGACTTGTCTTTGTTTTATCCTTCTGTGAGCATGTTCAGGATGACGTTATGTGCTTTATGTAGATATTCAAGTTGATAATAGGGGAATAGTCTACAGCTATTTCCCGATTCATTACAACTTCACTAACAAATTCTTTTACTGGTGTCCTTCTCGGTTTATCACTCTTCATAATTATAACTATAACATTTGTAGATTCGGCCCACTGGTTGTGTGATTTTTGGACTTAATTATTATCTCAATTCTTCCTCAAAGTAGCAGTCCTTAGATTCGAAGCTGAGAAAAGGACCACCTTGTTAGTGTATAGTGGAATCCCCTTCTTCTGGTAAAATATAAATTGTGTGATTTTGATTAGTGGACTAAAAGAGTTATGTGCTGTGGATGATCGACTTTTAGAAGGGCTATAACTCTGACATGCCCACCAGATGCAGCATCTTCATCATAGTGGGATTATGTGTTTGTTCATTCTTAATTGATGTCAACGAAAAAGCTAGTCTTGACAGAGATGTACTTCAACCACTTGGTTGGACAATTGTGCTTCAACCTTTTTAGTAGAGTTCTTTCAATCCAAATAAGATAACAGAGAAACCTCACAAAATGGAAGTTAGATAAAGAAGTATTAGTAAGAATTAGCACTAGACTCTTACACCTGTTCTTTTGAGATGCTAAGAGCACTGATTTACCTTTGCGAAAACACCCTTCTAACAATTGTGATTGCTTGCTCAATCCGTGAAGTTGATACATTCATTTCATTTGTCATCCACTTTCTTCAGAGAAATTCTCTGTGATGCCTTAATCCACTTCTTTTGTCATTCACCTTCTTCATAGAAAATCCTTGTGATGCCTTCATCCACTTTATCTTCTTTTCAAGGGGTCTTAAAGAAACAGCTAGTATTTCCATCTTTATAATGAGAATCAAAACTACATTCATTACTATAATTTTCCACTTTTTCCTTATTATTTGGAATTGTAAATGTCATACTACATTTTATTTCCATAATTAGTATGGCATGCTTGCTATCATAGTCAACAATCAGAATCCTTATTAGTATGTACTGTATTATAACTATAAGAGTCCTCTTTTATAGCCATAGTTGAAATTAACTTATTTATCTCTCCTACTTCTAACAAATAGAACTTATTCATGTCTCTGCTTAGTCAAAGCTGTCTGATGTAGGAAACTTTTTTACATAAAAATGACTTTACTGGTATCTTTTTTCATCTCCATAAGTTGATAGATCGATCCTTGCTATAGTGAATCTGAGTGTCCTATGGATTGCTCCATGAAGAATAGCAGCTACTCATCTTCCCTGATGCCTACCTCACACAAGAAAGCTTAAAAAAATTGCCACTACAAAACTTTTAACTTGGTCAAGATGTCTAGACACTTGTCACCAAGGAATTTAGTCTATAGTATTCCTTCATAAGTTTCTTATTGTTTAATATCTTGCAAATAAGTCTCACTGAGGATTAGAAGCAGTGAGCTCTGAATTCTCAAGCAGAGCTGCGACTTTTTTATGCAACAAAACAAGCCTCACTGGAATACTTTTACTGGAAGCTAACTCTCAACCAAGAGAGGTGCAAACAATAAGTCAGAGAGAAGAGCTTTCCTGCTGCAACTGAATGAGTAGTATTTAAAATAGATATGGTTTCTCAAGTTCGGGGAGGCCCAATGGTTTGGGCTTGGGACTTCCATGGTGGAGGTCTCAAGTTCGAAGCCCCTTGCTAGCAAAAGCAAGGAGTTTCCCTTCTAGGCCGAGCTCGTTGCACTGGGCTTGCCTAATGTGGGTTACCTCTCCTATGTGGTTTGTGAGCTATTACATAGGAGGGGGATTTTACCCTGTGCCACCCAAAGGGTAGCGGCTCTAGGTTTCTTTTGTCATAAAAAAATAGGGTCTCTACAATGTAAGACTATCTATACATAGCTACTCGAAGCCTGACCCATATCCTAGAAAACTAGAACTCATATTCCAAGTAATTATTGAAAAAGAAATGAAAATCTGAAATCCTTAACCTACTATGGGAACTAAATCCAACATTTGAGCTCAAAAAACAACAGACTCGACAAGTTAGTATTGATTAAAAAACACACTAGACAAGTCAGTAACTACTCATGATGCTCAAGGGAAACAAATATTTTCTTCTTTTTTGATAATGGTAATATATTCCTCAGCATCAATGGTATACTGGGGACCTCCAAAAAGGTGTGGATTAGTCAACAAAGACTAATCAATCACAATGATCCTAAGTCAAAACTGATCTATTAATTGTTCAGCTTTCTCTACTCTTTCTTCTTTAGCCCAAACATAAAAAGTTATAATACAATTCCATTTGATCTTATGAGTGGGACTAAGACTACCTTCAAAACATCTATTGTTTCTTCCTTTCCATGTTGTCCATCATATACTAGGTTGGATGATTCTCCACCATTTCTTGTGACTCTTGCTGCCTCCTCTCCTGATCCAACAACTGAGAAGATCTGTTATGTGCTTCAGCATTACCACTTGGTTTGGGAGAGAGTAAGGAATAGGACCCAAATTTATGAGGTCACTTTACAATGCTCCTGGGAAATAGTATATTCATGGCGAACATTGGTCGGAAATGTCTATGCTAGACTTTTGTCTTCACTGAAAAGGCAGTGCATTTTTTCTTGGAATGTTACTTGATTTGTGAATAATCTCAGTACATGACCTTGTGACCCCAAAAATAGAAGCTGCATGTCTTTGTCCACTCTCTTTTCAAGATAGAATCTATTTAATGTTGCAAAAATCTGATTCTTTTTTGTTCTTCCTGCATCAGCTCCTCCATGGAAATTCTTGGATCTCATGATAGTGGTTATTTGAACTCTTCATACATGTTCGGATCCAACTTCTTGAGTTCTACCTCTGAGATCCAAGTATAGTTTGTATTGCTTTACTTAATAAGGAAAAGATGATAGAAGTTACTGCCGCAAGACAAACTCCTTTCAAATCTAATACTCTCGAGCCTTGTCCCTAAGGTTCTAGGTTACTGCTCATCCACAGTCATCATTAAAAAAAAAAAGAAGAAAAGGTTGGACTATTTTGCAGACCTTTTGACAAATTCCAGGGCATTAGCATTTTGATATGATCTTCTTTAATGCTTTAACATGGACCAATTTTCTTCGGCCTAGAAGTTATGATAAGATTCCTTAGGAAATCTTACCTTCTATTAGTTGAAAACTTGGTTTGCACCAGCAATTTACTTAGAGCAACATTATCATTTGTTGCATCCTCGTTTTCTTATTTTCTTGCCTCTTTTGCTTGACATACTTCATTTTGGATTTTTAAAATGAACATCATTCTGGATCTTCTTAATGTGCTTGACATTTGCCGTCCTTATTAATTTACGCAATTTCAGCCTTGAGAAAAATTAAACCCCCCAGCAATGCCTCCAATCCTTGGCTCCTTCTAACTTAAGCATTACATAATCCGAAGAAAAATTAAGCTTTCTGTTTTCTGTTGCAGCAATCCATGATCTTTGCTTATGATAGGACTTCATAACCACTTATGAACCAAAGGAAATAAGTAAAATCTTTTTTGATATACTGTATTGTGAGCAGTAAGAGGTTGAATGGTAATTCTTTTGCCCTTGTTCTTTCACTACTTTTGCTGAAATATGTTCGATAAACCTTGGGGAATTTCCTCAGCAATGGACAACAGATTTTTTTTGTCCATGCTTTAGTCATATTCTTTGATTCCTTCTTTGCGAGGACCAGTAAGTGCTGCTGGCCAGTATAATTAAAGCCAATGCATGTAAGATATCTTTTTTGTATTTTGACTCTACAGTTTTAGCATTTACTTGAATAGAATCATTTAACAGCCTTGCTGCAAGGGTTGAGCTTTCACAATGACTGATTACCGTTCTGTATGAATTCATT
The DNA here is from genome assembly GCA_038996855.1 of Solanum aculeatissimum. Taxonomy (NCBI): domain Eukaryota; kingdom Viridiplantae; phylum Streptophyta; class Magnoliopsida; order Solanales; family Solanaceae; genus Solanum; species Solanum aculeatissimum. The sequence goes on along the minus strand of JBCEWC010000051.1, from coordinate 4,393 downwards.
AATATGTAACCTGACTGGAGATTCTTATCGAAGGTTGAAGTAATTGATCTATTTGTTTCCCAGATCCTGGCTACTTCCCTTAAAGAAAGTAGACCTTTCCATGCTATTTAAATTTGTTGTGGAAAGATGCTACATCACTTCTTTTGTCAATACTGAAGTAAGCACAACTATTCAATAAAATAAATTTATTATCCCCCTTCTGGGACACACTGCTGGTGAAGTACCAGTGCAGTTCACTCTTATCTAGGATGTATGGTGAAGTAAAATGGTTGAGCTAGGACATAAGTAACTATTATTATTATTATTATTGTCAATATGACAGTTAATATGTAGGACATGAGTAACTATTATTATTTTTGTCGGTATGACAGTTAATGTGTATGTTGTTTCCTGTGATTACTACTGTTTTTAGATGCTATAAGTTGAGAAAGCACATGGTTTTTGCAGATTTGATGTCATTGTTGGAATATTCTCTTTTTTGTCTTTTCTTTTCTAATCTGCTTCTATTTTCTTGTGATCTCCTCTTTATAGTCGCTTTGGCACTTGGCCTGTTGCTATGCTAGCACAAAGCAAAAGCAAAGCAGTACTGGAGGGCCCTGTGTGCAATGGAAGTCAAGTTATTGGGTGGCACACTAATGAGAAGAGTAAGCAACTCAGGAGATTTCACGTCGATATGTCTGGCTTTGCCTTCAATAGCACTATATTATGGGATCCAAAGAAATGGCATAGACCAACTTCAGATCCCATTCGACAGTTGGACAATGTGAAGGAAGGTTTCCAAGTATGCATCATATTCCTCCTCCTTTTTTAAATCCTTGATTTCTTACTTTGGGATAGAGGTTTGTGTGAACAGTTTGACATTGGAAATTTACTCATATTGATTACTTGCAGGAGACCACTTTCATAGAACAAATTGTTGAAGATGAAAGCCAAATGGAGGCTGTCCCTCCTGGTTGCTCAAAGGTATTGAATTGGCACCTTCATCTGGAAGCTCGTGGACTTGTCTATCCAGTAGGCTGGCTGCTTCAAAAGAACCTTGATGCTGTTTTCTCTACCACATGAGAAACACAAGCATGGTGCGGGGACTCTAAATGGTGTCCATGAAGGAGGTCAGTGCCTCTTATCATCACTAAACCTACAACTTGTCTTGAAAAGGAAAGGTCAAACACGAGTTGGTGAACTAGGGATTGGTGGGGTGAGGAATAGCTTCTCTTAATTAACATCATCAAATTTTATTCCCAGGACGGAGATTCATTTTCCCCTCTCCCTCTTTTGAACAGATCTGCTTATATTTAATCACTTGTGCATTTCCTAGGACACCAAACAATATCCACTGTAACATTTCATCACTCGTGCATTTCCTAGGACAGCAGAGCCTTTTTGTTGCTAATATCCAGAGGCCTTTTTGGCATTATTGTTGTTCCTGTGACTATCCATATTTAGTTTGACTGAGCAAAGAAAAATGAAAGGACTAAGCTATAATTTTTTTGACAGGCTAGTGCTAATCCCAGTAGGAAGCTATCATTTTAAAGCTGATCAGGGAATTACTAGATTGCGAAGTTGAAGCAGCAAGCATGCCTTCAATGACAAGCTAGCTATAAAGAAAGGAGTGATTGATTTTCTTTTTGACTTTCTCGGAAATATTCTTTGACAGCATCAGAACTCGTTTTGTTGTGGAGTTTTGCTGCTTTTCCCAAGGCAAAGAATGTGGTTTCTTCAGTTTCCATTGCAATATTGATTTGCTACAGTGGAATGTGTTCATGCCGTAGAATGGAATGGTTGTGAATTATCATCCTTGGAAGCAGGAAGCAAGTGATGCTTAGTTCAAATTGTAGTCTTTTACAATTGTGCAGATTTCTCACTTTCTACATTGAATTCACTTTTACCAACTTCATTTTTTTCTTTGGAGTTCGAGTGTTAAAATACACGTTTCTTTGAGTACTATAATAGGAGAGACCTGGTCAATACCTATAGTTTTGAGATGTTCAATGGTACCTCATCTGTTGTTGCTGCTTGCCAAGATTACTTTTGGAAAAGATTACTTCTCATCGCTATATCATATGATGATTAGAGATCGCCCAAAAGGCCATGCTTCGTCACTTCGTCCAAGATAGTAGTCTACAAAAACAATATTTTACAAAAGAGTTGCTATTCAAAATATTGAGAAAAGGGATACTCCTAACCTTGTTGAAAGTGATTTAGATTAACTTTAGTTTCCATGTTAATACGTCTTTCTTTTTAACAGAATGATGAAATAGCGTATGTGACACTAATTAAATATGCAGTATTAATTTACTAGTTCAAGTGAATATTGGATCCAGCCCATAATAAGTAACCAGAGTCGTCCAATTTATTTGTTCGTTATTACTAAATGCTAAAACAGTGTTAACTGCAGTATTATTTCATTTGAACTTGACAATAAGGTGTTTGCAGGAATTAGAGGGCTAGATGCTCCACACGTGTGTTGCCATTGCATAGGTGACCCAACATCATTTTACAAAAGAGGTCTACACTAGAATATACAATCTCATACTATTCTTATAACAAGCTCAAAACTATTTCATAACATAATCTGTCAAAAGACTCCCACTGTTTCAAGTATTAATTACAAAGACTTGTTGATTCAGATATAATCTTTACTCTATTTATACATCACTCTCTGTAACTGAGATATTTGTAAATTTCAAGAACAATTACTATTAAAATAATAATAGTTAAAATTACTTTTAGAATTAAAAGGGCATAAAGAAGAGAGCTTGTGTTTGGGAGTAGATATAAAGAGTCAGGCGTCACCACCAAAAGATGTGGTTTGGCTTCTCCTCTTTTGACCAAAAGTTTCAGGTTCGAGCCCTGAAAATAGAACAATCCTAGAGAGTGCTTTCCAAGTGGAGCTCTATGCAGCACAAATTTAGATATAATCAAACTCAAATATGAACACCGGATGAAAAATAACTGTTCATTACCGTTAATACTTTTAAATCTCCTAATTAAGCCTGGATTTATGTAAATAAAAATTCTATCCACTATGGCACTATGCTAGAAACTATCTGTAAATGTCCAAATTCCACTAACATAATCAACCCCTATCTGTAAATGAATATAGCTTAACTAAACTTTCCTATGACTTTCAATTCCTACAAGTAAAACTCTAAAATAACATCCAACTTAAGAAGAGCATCAATGGTGAGCAAGTAAGGACGAAAAGTCCCGGTTCACTTTTACCAGTTCAAATCACTTGGACATTGGCCAATTAACCGTTAAAGAAGGTTCCAAATTTACATTCCATTCACTATTAAACTTCATTTTTCTTTTAATTAGTTTTTTCCTGAGAGCTCAGAAGCAGCTAGAAAGTGTCAATTCTTTATTTTCTTTTACTCTTTAATCCCTAATTGAACTCATTTACTTGGACCAAAAGCAAGGCAAATGGGGAGATTGGGAGGGGTAGGGGGAAGGGGTTATAAAACTATAGTACAATTACACATTTCCAGCTCGCCTCCCTCTCATACAAAAGGTTTTAATAACCTGACCTATCAGCTATGCTACTCCCCACAGCCCATACTGATTGCCTAGACACCTCAACTGATGCCTGAGCAGACAAATTAAACAACAATTTAATGAATGACAAACAGAACAGGTAAGAAACCACGAGGGAAATTGACATCTTATGATACATTCTCCAAAGGGAGATTTCTCCTCAAAAACTTTTGGGCGCCGCCATCCCATGAGGCATCTTGCCGCCATCAGATTGTGCCCGACTTATAAGGGGCGCAGATACTAGCACATTACGCAGGCCCTGGAGAATGATAGAACATTGTTGCAATAAGGAGCTGCATTAGCCCCGGTGTCTACATCACGTGTTATACTTGACTGCTTCTTTCCTTTAAGAAAGTGCACTATCATGTTAGCGTTGTTCCATGAACAGAAGCACCTGTCTCTGAGGCATGCACAGTAGATGAGAGATGTGGTTGCTGCAAACTCGGTTCATTAAACAGACCAAGTTGTGCCAAGGTTGATCTGCATTAATGCCAAAACAACTTCAGTGACCACCAAGACTAGTTAATTTATAACAATCATGAGGAAGGTCGCTTTTTTTTTTTTTTTAACCATGATGAACATTGTGTGTGACATGATCAGTCACAAGTTATGCAACTAGCTCTTATTTTAGGTTCACATAAAGACATAAGCTGAATTTCTACTTTGGTATTATCTAATATAAAACTAATAATGTCTCAAAAAATAGATGGCATGTGCCATGAAGAACATAAGTTAAAGGCTTAAGTCATCGATAGACACCTAAAGTTGTCAGCATTTTTCATTTAGACACCTCAACTAAGACTAGTTCCTATTGAACACCTAAACTATTCAAAATGTGTACCTATTAAGCACACAATGC